>LHUT01001266.1:3565-15781 GCA_001412135.1 Silene latifolia subsp. alba
AGGACAAAATGGTCATTTGGCATTCTTTTTTAGGAAATAGGTAGAGTGGAGTTGAATGGATGAAAAAGGAAAGATGGTAGAGTGGAGTTGAATGGAGGAAGTATTATTTATAAAGTATTTTTTGATATTCTACGGTGTACCCCTGAGTTTTTCGGTTTTCTATGTTGTACCCCTTTTTTTATATTCTACATTGTGCCCCTAAACTCCTTACTTGTTCCTCCATCACGACCTCGTTTAACTCTCCATTAACTTTATCACTATCAAACAACCGTGGTTTGACCTTTATTTTGACTTATTAATGATGTATCAACATCCTATATAAGAAACATCACAAATCCCTCTTAATAAGCACAAACAACTATTAAAAACATCTGTTATGATTCACGACATGATAATTGAGATTTGATGAACTTTAAGTTAGATTTGTATACTATTTGGTGGGTAAATGGGTAGTTCGGCGAACTAAGAAGTAAATAAGTAAGTTTTAGAGTAATTGAAATGGTAAATAGATGATTTAATATGTCAATTAAGAAACTAAGTTAGCAAAGAAAATATATAAGGTCATGGTATAGACTAATGTATAGAGTTAAGGGGTACTCCATAGAATTTCAAAAATGTAGGGGTACAACATAGAATACCGAAAAACTCGAGGGTACACTGTAGAATATCCCTAAAGTATTCTTACATGTATATAAAATTGGAACAAACTAATAAGTATTCTAAAAATTATGTTAATAAATTAGTTACAAACCTTTAAAATTGTCATTATTTTTTTTAGTTTAGGATGAACTTACATATATAATTATTTAGTTATACAACTTAGTTTGAAAATGAAAATTGGGTTTGATTTCACATTTGCTCAAATTTATGGGGCTTAATTATTACTTTTGTAACTTGCGAGGCTTAATCTCACAATTAATCAAAGTTAAAGGGCTCACTTACTAGTTACTACTTCCACAAAAAAATAATAACTGAAATTTTAGTCAAATAACATAATTTGTTTAAGCAAAGTAGCTGAGATGTCTTGCCAAACAGTGCCTAACTCTCTTTTAAGACGACAATATCCATCTTAAGATGAAGAAAAGCCAAATATACTCACATTTACATACTTTAATTGGCAAAGTGCTAGGGAAGAAATATAATCAGCTATGAGACTGTTATGTCCTCTACCCCCTCTAATTCTCGTCCTATCTCCTGGGGGGAAAGAGGTGTTCAATGGGGTGTACAATTGCTTAAAACTTATTTGTCTTGGGAGATTGGCTATCCGTCGCTTCTTGATCTTTGGAGAGATAACTGGCTACATGGTGAATCTCTTGCGACGTTACTGGGCATTTCTGACCCTGTTTTATGCACTAGGCCTCATATTCCTGTCTGTCAAATTCAAAATCAGCTTGGTGCATGGAATCCTAACCTTATTCGCAGCCTTTGTGGTGATGATGCCATCCCTTTCATTCTCGTTGTTTCCATTCCTCAGCAGGATGAGGTGGATCGTCTTTACTGGAAGCCGAGTAAAAGTGGAGTGTATTCTATCAAAAGTGGGTATGGTATTGCCTTCTCGCTTCTTTGGGATCAAAAGGCTTCCACTACTGATCGTAATCGTATGGACGACGTCACTATCGGTTTTTGTAAGCATAGTTTATGGTCTCTCCCTATTTTCGCTAAATGGAAGACTTTCTTATGGAAACTTCTATCTAATTCACTTCCTTGTGGGTATGAAGCTATGAAGCATGGTCTTGGTTGGGATTATCATTGCCACTTGTGTGACTGTTCCCCTTCCCAGGTTGAGACTCTTAGTCATCTTTTTCGCGATTGCTCCTTTTCTAGACGAATTTGGGCTGCTTCATTCCCCTCTCAGAATTAGATGTGATTCTGGTGGCACTATTCCCTTGAACCATTGGGTAATTAATTGGTTAAACTTCTTCAAACAAAAGAAATTGGTTGACGCCACTTCCTTTTTTATGAGTACCTTATGGCGTATTTGGTGCGTACGATGTTCTAGTATCTTTGGTGGCTTGGACTCTTTCCCTCACGCTTCAGTTAATCTTCTTATCTCTGAGGCCACTATTAACATTGAAGTGGTAGAAGGTAATTTGGTTGAATATAAAAAGTTGCAAGATAGTTTGGAGGACGCTTGCATCTATAACCATAACAAAAATCATTATCCTCTTTTCTTGGTTGGCTCTTCCGCATGTCCGGATCAAATACGTATTAAATGTGATGCTGCCTGGACTTCTGATTTTAAAGGATTGGCTGGATGGTTTTTTCGGAATATGGAAGGGATGATGGTTCACTCTGGATTTTGTTCCTTCTGGGCCAACTCTGCTTCTCAGGCTGAAGCTTATGCTTTGAAGTTTGCTATTCAGGATGCTCTCTTAAGGGGTTTTCGACATATTGATGCTAATACTGATTGTCTGTCTTTGGCTCTTCAGGTTGGCGACTTGACGACTATTAATCAAGATGTTAAGAATATCTGTTCCGGGTGTAATTCCANTTTGTCTTTCACCCTTATGGGTTTTGTGTGAGAGAATATGATACCCGTCTCTTGTTTGTGACGGATACCCTCCGTCACAAATAAGAATTTGTGCTTCGGTAGTGTGTAACTGTGTACAGTATTTCCAACCAATTAAGCAAATAGGGAGTACAGTCATGTGTGTACACAGTACGTCAGTAAGGAGTGTCTGACCGCCGCCAGCCGGTGACCAACTCACCCACCTTCCCTCATCAATCACGTGCTTTTCACGCTCATAAAAATTAATAAAAAAAAACAAAAAAAAAAGGGGAAAGTAACGTTTTAAGTCTGTCTACTTCCAAATTCCAAAGAAACAAAACCAACCCAGAAAAAGAGAGAAATCAAAATCAAAATCAATATCAAAATCAATCATCCCTCTCTCCTTCTAATTATATATTTCCTCCCATTTTTTCTCTTTAATTTCACTAATCTTTTTCTTAATTTAACAATTAATTAAATATTTATACACAGCGATTTGGGGATTAATTCCGACGCCTCTCGATTTGGTTGGTGCGTCCTGCTTAAACGTTACTTCATTTCTTCTGTGTCTATCATTTAGGGTTTCTCATTTCTGGTGAGTTTTTTTTTTGAACTTATTTTATATTTTTTTGTTGTTTATTCATTTACGATTCCGTATCGTCATTTTCATACGTTTGTTCAAAATATCGCTCATATGTTTTAAGTAGTCGCGTGGAAATGAAATGAAATGAATGGAGGAACAACTCTGTATGGAATTTAAAATGTTTCCGGATTGTAGAATTGATTTATGTTGATAACAAACGTATGGAAATGAAAGGAAATGTTGGTTAGAATGTTCTAGAATGGAGTTGATGTTTCGTTTTTCGATGTGGAAGACGCTTAGTATGGTTAATTTGAGCTTCAGTTAACGTTTGCGGGCGTTTGTTGTTGTAGTTTGATTTGATTTTGATGTGGAGCTATTGGTGGAAGTGTTACCGTTGTTGCGTTACCATAATTGTATGCTTAAACTGGAGGGTGGAGCTAGAAATCAACTGTTCTAGTACGGTTAAATTGAGCTTCAATTAACGTTTGTGGCGTTTGTTATTGTAGTTTGATTTGATTTTGAAGGAAGCGTTACCATTGTTGAGTTTACGATAATTGTATGCTTGAACTGAGGGTGGCGTTAGAAATGAACTGTTCTACGAGTGGTTTTCTTACCTTTAATGTTGTTTTGAGGGTAGGGAATCAGCTTGCGCAATTAGATGCAACCTTGCATATCAATTATCGTTAATGACTCGTTACTTTATCATTGGGGGGATTCTGTAACATGTAGGTATGTGTAGCGATATAGCTTGGCAGCAAGTTTTATTTGCGACATGTGGTATCATTCGGTTATGAGACCATGTTTCTCGCTTGCGGTCATGAACTTATAATTCACGTAAATGATTTCCACAGATGGTTAAGGCAGATTTTGTTATGATTTGTGCTCTTTTTTCCTTGTTTTGGTTCATTAATTTCAGACCTAAAATATCGTTTTAAATTAATACTTTCTCAATTAGTTGCCAATTAGGGTTTTATACTAAGTATTACTTCTGAAGTTTCTTAGATTTATCTATTTTAGGTTTTTTTTATCGTTCCTGATCTGTGAGTGATTAGTTCACTACAAACTTAATTTTAAGTTCCTTTTGCGCTAACTAAGCGATAAAAAAGATCTATTTCCTTTTAGCCATAGTTTTAGGAATTTTATTTATGTGTGACTTTTAGTTCGTGGTTGTTTTTGTTTTACATCGCTCCCAAGGGTTTTCCGTATGTTACGTTGTCTTATTTTGTACTCCGTATGTGCCTGTAATCATTACTATTTGTAGTGATGCTGATAATTCTGGCTGTTTATGAAGTTCCATGCCCTGAAGGGTTTCACGTGAATTACTTATATGAGTTGGGACATTTACCTGAAAATACAGGTTATTTAGGCGAGATGCCACTATAAACCTAGTGTTGTTGCACTAAGTGTTTTTTTTTTGGGAAATGGTCGGTGTACCCTAAATAATACTCCGTATTGCTTTATATGAAATCCTAAGTTTTGCTGAAGTCTTATATTCTTTTTCTTGATTTAGTTTCTGGGAAAATATGCGACATTTTTAGTTTAAGCTTGTACTCCCTCCATGTTAGGTTGATTGATACTTTTAATATATGGCCAACCAGCACATGCTTTATGCACTTTAGGCATGCCCGTTTCTGATATATGAAGTAATAAACTAGTACTCGATGAAAAATCATGTTGTGGGAGTTTATTGCTCATTTTTAGGCTGCATGGTTCAGAATTTTGTCCCTTAGCGGCAGTTAGAAAAAGGTCTTTGTGCTTCTATTCATTAGCTGATCTATATTATGGATTTCCTCTGGAGAAGAGATGTTGAGTTTGATACAATGATGTGCACAAGTTTTACATTTTTTTTGGTTGAAACAAGTTTTACATTTAAGGAGTGGTAATAAGGTTCAAGAAAGAGAGTAAGAAGTTTATTGAAGCTTAGTTAGAGAGGCGCAAGGCGCACCGAGGTGCAAATTGCAAAACGAAGGCTCACGCCTTTTGGACGTGAGGCGCCTTAATTTTAGTAACAAATTTCTATTTTCCAAATAAAATTTTGGGCAACATTAGCTTGTTTAGGTATTTTCATGTTGGCTAACATGTACTACCTCTGATTCAACAAATTCTTTTCATTTTATTATAAAACCTCTCACAAATGAATAGAAGTGTAAAGAATAGAATCAGTTGAGTCAGAGGGAGTAAATAATTAGGAATAATGGTGAAAAGAAATGACATAATAAAGATTTAGATGAAAAAGATTTGACAAGTGCGTACTAGCGAGTCTTGTTAAGTGAGCCTCGTCTAAAAGGCACACATAAAATGCACCGAGGCGTTTTGGCTGGTGCCTCATCCAAGGCGTGCCTTAGGCACACTCGAGGCGTGCTTTTTATAAAAAAAAAATGTTGAAGTGAACTTACATGAAGGAGAGTTATAAGTTTTATCTCACGTAGCTATTATCTCGGTCTTTAGATCTTTGCTTCATGTGCTGTTTCAATGAAAACTTTCGGTTTGGGTCGTAGATATATTACCCTTTTAAGAGTAAATTAATTTGTAGCCATAACTGATGACTGACTTCTGACAAAGCTAGTAAGTGCAAAACTTCCCTATTTGATTATCCTTGTTGAGTATTATTTCAGGCAGTCGGTATTTGGCATCTATAGGAAAAACTTACCGCTGAGTCGCGGTAACATCGATTGGCATGCCTACTCAACCTAGAGTATTTGGCATGCATAGAGAGTTGCTATGTTATTGTGTCATCTTAACCCTTGCTCAATTGCTGAAAAAGTCAATATGAACTCTATTATACTTTACCGTTCTCTATTGATGAAATAATTTACAGTGCCTCAATGCCTCCTGTTGCTGGCCAAATGGTAATACGTGAATGGGGCAACATTTACATCTTGTCCAGCATTCAACTTGGTTATAACTTCAAGTATGTGTGTTTGGCTTGTAATGTGTGGAAGGATAACTACTACTATTTTGCATGGGTGGGGTGGATTGATGATGTTAATTAATGGTGATAAGAATATGGTAAATTGATGATGTTTAATAAAGGGGGTGATAGGCATGTTGTTGCTATGTGTGGATCTACTACTGGTTTGATTCATGATTTCGTTATCTTTTATCGGCCTTGTTTTTACATTGTATTCCATATTTCCATCTGTAATACAATGTTCTTCCGAGTTCCGACTCTTGCTTTCTTTAAGGGGCATTTTGTTCTTCCCGTTCTCCTTTTTCCCTATTTGCTAAGGTTTTTTTTAGGTCACAGTTACAATTTGTACTGATTCCCGATGCATAATTGTGGAACATGGCATTACCAAACCTGTGACATTTACCATCTGTCCCAACTACCGTTGCATAATTACGGAATATGTGGTAACTAAACCTGTCACGTCACAGTTACCAATTCCTCCTGATTACCGTAGCATAGTTATGGAACGTCATTACTAAACCTTACTTGAATTCCCATAAACAAAGGTAACTAACCACTAACAGTGCCGAACCTAATAATTAAATTAAACAACCTCATTAATAACCTACTTTCTCTCCTACTGTTTAACACTCACTCTTAACTCCGCCACCACACATCCCCTTTCTCCTTTCTAACATCCACCACCCTCACCCTCTCTCTGTCCCCATCTCCTAATTGCCCAACCCGAGCATCCCCAATCTCAAACACCAGGAATAGCGCGGACCCCTCTTGCTACTCTAATCCTCTGTTGTAAACCTACTTCTCTCTCCCTCCACTAGATGTGATCTCCCTGATATCCTCCCACAGTCCCACGACGACCATTGCCTTGTTATCTCCTTCTCCAAGTTGATCTCCTCCTCAGGCCTGATCTCTTCCTCTCCGATTCACTTCACCGTTTCTAACCATGGCGTCTCTTTTCGTCCCATGGGCCATCTGATTTGATGACTACGCAGGGGGTAAAGCAATGTAAGGAGAAGGATGGGCTATGGTGTGGAAAAAAAATGTAGTGATTGCTCTTCAATCAAATTAGGCTTTGTTCTAATGGTCCTCAGTTGCGTTTTTTTGCTGTATAACTATGGAAAGAGTACCTAGTAACCATGCTAAAGCGTTGGTCTCTAGTTTCAAGTCAAGTTTAACGTATGAAATGGAAGGCTGAGTGGCTGACAGAGTACTAGGAACTCATGCCAGTCAAGCTGTGTCTAAGACTCTTTGTATTTATAGTGCATTGTTAGAAAGCTGAAACAAGACTCTCAGCCTTAACTTTAGCTATCAATGACTCTTCGTGATGTTAACGTTTATAATTTGTAAGCCTCTTGCGACTTTATATCTGGTGATCTCTTGACAACTGTGTAAGTTGTAAGACTTGTAACCCCTAGGGCTATGTAACTGGTTAGCTTACCTATTTAGGATTTTGATGGTGCACTTTCTGAGTTACTGCCCTTTGGGTTGGTTTTCTGATTTGTCGGAACTCATGTGGATGATATTTTGAAAATAGAACGGTTGTCCTTTTGTCACTGCTTATATTACGTGGTCAATAAATCTCCCGATTATAATTGTTTTCCTTTTGAATCTTCTGTTTTGCAGTTACTTAGTGGCACCCTGCTGAGAAGCTGGATTTTGTTTTGGTATACTAAATTTCTCCTCGAGGATGGTAAAGTTACAAGTGCCATCAGAATTAAAACATTGTATTTGGTTGAGTAGCTTTTGATCACTATGACACTTGAAGACTTCTTTACATTAACTGAGATGAAAGATGGACTCACAGCTCTTGCCCGTGTGGAAGAGTTGGTTGCTGTAATGAAGAAGAAAGATGGTGTGGTTAAGAATGTCGGTGACATGACCAGACAGTGGGCTGCTGTTGCAAGCACGATTGCAGCTACAGAAAACAAAGAGTGTCTTGATCTTTTCATCCAGTTAGATGGGCTATGCTTTATTGATAAATGGCTTAGAGAGGCCGGAACTCTTGCTAATGAAGGAACTGCTTGCTTTGTGGAGGAGGCTATATCGGCCCTTCTACAAGCTGTTGAAAAACTTCAGATAGATAATGAGAGGTTGGTTTCCTCCGGAATTTGCATTACAGTCAAGGGTCTGCTTAGCTATAAGAGCCTTGAAGTTCGAGATAAGGCAAGAACTTTGTTTGACAGTTGGAAATTTAAGAATATTGACATTGAAAGCATGGATGTCGATTATGTGGCAGCATCTGATGATACAAAGAAAATTAGTGAACATGCGGAGTCTCAAGGCATAGTGAATGATCCTCCTCATGCAAAAATACCTTGTGATCAGATGTCAAACGGTACTGAAGGAGAAAAAATCAAGTCAACTATTGATCATGATAGCTCTCATATGGATTCAGGTCCTGGAATTATGAAGGAAGAACTTCAAGATTCTGTAGCTAAACTGGATTCAATTCTAAATGACCCTTCTGTGAAAGAAGTATTATGCTCGTCTGATGGATATTCTGCCTCACATGTTCTGACAGCTCCAAATCAAGGTACTGGTGATGTGATGCCTGTCCAACTTGAACATATATGTGAGGAGAAAAGGCATGGCAATGAACTAGAGGATCGGCCTGACAGTGTAGATAAGGTTACTGCTTCTTCATCCTGTGTAGCTTCCGAGAGAATAGATCTTTTGTCAAAAACTGATGTTACTGTTATTGAATCTGCTATTCACTCTGATATGGGTACATATGAATTTAATGCGTCGGAGAGAGTGCTTTCGAAAACTTCATCCTTTGACGATACAAATCAGCCTATAGGTGAGTCAACGAATGAGCTCAGACTGGAGGAGGATAACGATAAGGAAGACAACAGAACTTTGGAGCAAAAATGTTTGGAGCAAGGTGTTGGATCTGTGGTGGTGGATACCAAAGATCAAGGGACAACTGTGTTCAGAATGGAAGAGGATGGTAAAGATAATGAGGGTAAGAAACAACGGAAGAGTAAAAAGAAGTTTGGCAGAAGTAGTAAGTTTGCAAGATTAACAAAAACTAGCAAAAATGCTGATTTAATCCAGCAAACAGCAAATATGGAGCTTGCAGATGGCACATTTGATGCCCTCGAAGTTGCTCGTCTTGTTGCCAAAGAAGTAGAGAGAGAAGTTGGGGACTATGATGAGAAATCGGGCAGTTCCTCCTCCTACACCTCTTCTATTTCTGATAGAAGCACCGCAGGTAGCATCAGTCAACCGAGCAGCCCGGAGTCGATAAACGGTGAAGGAAACCTGCCACATGAAGATGGCCCAACGAATGAGCTACAAGCAATGGAGAATATGACTCCTGAGGCACCTGGAAAGGATCCTTGTAATGGTTCCGCTACTATAGAGACTAATCTGGAAAACAATTTGCAAGATATGGAGTCTTCGCAATTGACTGATGCAGTAAGGGAAGCAGGAAGCAACACTGAGAAATGCTTATTGGAATTTGATCTTAACCAAGAGTTCTTGTCTGAGGAGCTTGAACAAAACCAGGTAGATGGCATTTCAAACCCCGTATCAGTAGTTTCAGCTTCCAGAGCTGTGGTGGTTCCTGGAAATTCAGCAGGTCCTCTCAAATTTGAAGGAAGTCTCGGTTGGAAAGGATCTGCAGCCACTAGTGCATTCCGACCCGCAGCTCCTCGCCGGACCTCGGATAGCGACACTGGTGGAGCCACCAGCAGTAGTTCTCGACAGAGGCAAGTTTTTCTTGATATCGACCTCAACGTAGCTCAAGGTGGTGATGTCAAAGTAGTGGACCACATGTCAGGCAAGGGAAAACAGATTTTAGGTAGCCTTCCTTCAGGCGAGTCTTCAGTTGAAATGAACGGTAAAATATCTGAGAGGCTCAAGTTTGATCTTAACCAGACAGAGGAAGACGGGTCTCAGTGGAAAATGGGCGGGCTCTTGTTGGGTCCTACAAAATGGGGACGTAGTCCTTCACCAGCTTCGTCTTCATCATGTATTCAGCCCGCTTCGAGGAGCTTTGACTTAAATGACAACCCTTGTATAGCCAATGATCCATCAGTCATGCAACCCTTTCCGTGGAACCTCTCTTCTAATAGCAAAGTCAATCATCAAGAGGACTCTGTTATTTCTCTCTTGGGGACCAAGATCAAGAAGGGCACATTTCCTCCACAAGCGGAGTCAACTTTTCTTAACGACAGGCCGTCAGAGCCTCTTATTGATACTAACATGTTAAGAGGAATGGGATTCGGGCCTCCAGTCCCATATCCACAGTCTGTGTATGGCTATAATGGGCTTGCCATGGGCCCTGCCGCACCTGCTCCAATGTATGGACCTAGTGGCCCAATCCCGTATATGTTTGACACAAGAGGAACCCCATTTTATGGCACTGTCCCGTCATCTTATAGTCATCCTTACATGATGGGCTCGGTCCCTGCTCCCAATGTTGATTTGAATTCTGGGAACAGGGATCCTGCATTTTTCAGGCAGCTGTTCATCCCTGGTCAGGGTAGACCCCTCGAAAACTCAAGGCCCTTAAGTTCAGGATCGAATGGGCCCAAGCGCAAGGAACCCGACAGTGGATGGGAGCTTTATCCTGCCAACTTTAGACCACCTCATTTCTAGAAACCAGTTTTTGTCGCTCCGATTGTTGCTGATACTAGGAGTAGGATGGTGAGTTGGGATATTAGTTGAAACTGAATAAAGGCCGAAGATCAAGATTCATAAGTTCAACAGCTAGGAAGGAGACTACATTTAGATCTATTGATTTATTTGAAGTTTTATTTTTATAGTTACAGTTTTCGTTTCATTTTGTTTTTTGCTGTCTGATATAATGCAATTGCAACAATAGATATATTGGGGTACATGTAGCTTGTAATATCTCACCCATACATATATATCAAAAGGAACTGTTCCAATAATTTCCTTCGTAGTATGTAATAGCGAGATTATCTTAGTACTCCCTTCATTTCAATTATTTGTTTGCCTTTGATTAAAATACACATAACAATTTGATTAAAGTTTACCTTACAATAAATAAAGAAAAGGCAAATTAATGACCTGACAGAGGCAAAGAGAGTATCATTTAACTATTGACCAAGTTATTTAGTCCATTTATATGAGCCAAATATTTCCTTTAATTCTTTACGTACAATTTGTTACATCAGACGACATTCATCTGGTTGAAAATTTTATCATATATATGGATGACTGCTAATGGTTTTATGAAAAAGCAACAGCATCACAAAAAGTATACAAAAGCGATTTGATCTAATAGTGATCTTTGTTTTAAAAAGAGTATTATTTTATTTGAACTTTATGATTTATATTCAGTGATTTTGAAGTCTTTTGATATTTTTCGTATCACTTAATCTTATTATCTACTACTCTGAGCAAGTTATTACCTCTCATCAATTCAAAGAGAATACATGTACCGAATAAGGATCCTCTCTAATTTTTAAAAAGAAATAGAGATTCATTATTTCTCAACGGACCTGCGGTCCGGATTAATTTGGGCTAGATCGGATGATTGTAGATTTATTTCAGAATGAAAAGGTAAATAAATGGGATTGGAATGTATAATATATATGAGCATGTTTGGCCTACTTTGCTTAAAACGTGTTTCTATTTTTTAAACTTAAAATTGGTGCTTCTATTTTTATGGGCAAAAATATGGACTTTGAACTTTTGAGAATTTTTATAGCTTTTAGAAAATGATGTGTTTAGTCAAAAAATATTTCTAAGTTTAAAAAACACTCTTATAAGTTAGACCAAATACACACATTATAATATGGGTTTTTCTATGAGAAAATTGAGCGAAAAGAAATGAGAAGGATACCCGATACCTTTCCTTTCCACATGTGGTCATAAATATATGTCGTTGAAAGCAGTTTAAAGTGTTTAAAGAAAGTGTTTGACCTTGCATTGATTGATCATATACACTAATACAACCAATAAAAGGGTGCCACATAGGACAAGACATTACAACAACCAATAAAAACACGCAAAATTAATCAATTCAAAACAAGGTAGCTAGCTATATGACTAGGACTAGGACTTGGACTTGTACTCGTATTATATTACATGGGCAACCTATAAAAACCTCACAAAACTTGGAATTGTTGTTTAATTTTGTTTCTTTGATTTGAGATGTTGAATGGAGTTAAGGAATCAATGTGTTCACTCTCTCTCCGAAACACGGCTTCACAAGTCATCTTCTTAGGTAGGTACTTCCTCCGTTTCATATGATAGTTT
>LHUT01001267.1:0-20470 GCA_001412135.1 Silene latifolia subsp. alba
CTAAAGATATTCACGTTACAAAATATGTCTCGACAAGTGTGAAAAAGTCAATGTTACCATTAGTGTGGTATGGAGGGAGTATATATTAATTTGATTTTCAACCACCAGTATTTTTATCTTTATTTGTCTTTAGTTTTCTCACATATGTGAATGTTTAAGTACAATACTTCGTGCATGTATTATTTTGTTATTTTAAGTGTCGATCTCTTTTTATCTAAATTTTGATGTTTAACTTAACATCCTATTTTTATTCATTTATAGGTATCATGGCACGGAGAAAGCTTGAATCTCTCACAAAGGTAATTTTATAGGGTTTTGTTAATGTTTTGACGTTCTAAAAGGTATATTAACAACCAATTTTTAATGTATGTGTAGAACGTGTGCGCAAACTCAACCATATAAGATTTCGTGTACGTCACCGAGATAATTTATTTTTACCTGCCTTTGTGTTTTATTGTGTTACAATTAATTATTACTTTGTCTAAGGACGTATAAGGCTAATTGTTTAATATGAACGCGTATTTTTTTATACAGCTACTACTCTCTTATCTCAATCTCAAATTATTTAGTGTTTTTGTAGTTTCTTGAAAAAAATTCCATGAAAGAGATAAGATATACTCTCCCATCTTTCAAAGAGTAGATAGATAACAAGAGATCGATCAGGTTCGTACGTACGTACTTATATTTCTCATTTCTGTACATAGATGACAAAAGATAAGCACAATATAATGTCCCTAACAATTGGGTTTGTATGTATTGTTGACAAGTACGAGTAATATACAAATAATGGTTGATTGACAAATAAAGGGAGGAGCAAGGAAGGTCAGACAAGAAGCGAGCAGCTTGGGCACAAAGATTTTCACATTGGTGGTTTATGAGAGATTTTCGTACACAAATTTTCATTTAAAATGATACTATTCGTCTTAGGTTGAAAAGAACATAATCTTAACTTGAAGACGCGTCAAGCAGTTAGAATAAAACAAAAGTATAATGTCAAGGGGAAAAAATAGATTTGTCTTATAAGCACAACTGCGCAAGTAAGATTAGATGATACTTATCCTGTTTTATTTCCAGGTATATGTCTTAAAGGAGACTTACCGATTTTTGTAAGATGGAGATAAAGGTTGAATTACGTTTGTGGAAGTGGAAAAGTTGGGTTATATTGGAAAGATTGTCGAAAAGTTGTTATTTTTGTTAAATTTGCCCTCAGTTTAAAATATTATTAGTACGTTTTTATTAACTTCATCTATGTTTTTTTTAAAATGTTATTTTCATATATGGAATACCTTTTGTTTATTATAAAAGACAGCTCTTTAATTAGGATAAACGACGGCTCTTAAATTACATGACTCCTATATCCAAACAATTTGGACGAGGTCAACTTAAATTAATAAGCTAACGAGGCAACGCTATTTTATATCATATTTTATATGACTGAATTTAAAAGCGTGATAAAATAAGATGTGGATACATATAACGTATATTTGCGTGCAAATCCTACTTCTATAATATTATACATATAACGTATATTTGCGTGCAAATCCTACTTCTAAAATATTATTAGTATATTATAGTTGGTATTATTACTTCAATTCATAAGTAGTTGATGGTCTTGATTGATTTGTTAACACGCACACTTTTTTTAGTACGATTTTTTTTACTACGGTTATTAAAGAGAGTATTACTTCAATTCATGATTAAGTTCAACTCCTATAAATTTAGTTCATATTCCGTAGAAGTTAAGTTCGGTTAATACACATTTTTTTTATAAGTTAAGCTCTTATAGGTCCAGTTTAGCTTATATAAGCTTAGCTCAGAAAAAGTTAAGCTCCTATAAATCCAGTTTAACTTTTATATGTTTAGTTCAAAAACGTTAATCTCTTATAACGGTTATAAGATTAGTTCAGCTCAGGAAAATTAAGTCCAAAAGAAAATGGACTTAGAGCCTTACTACATCATAATCATAGGATTTTACAAATTGGCCTGGGCATCGCCAGGGCATTAAATCTAGTATCTATCTATATTATTAAAGGAAACTTTTTTCGAGCGAATCTAGAGTCTCCAATATTAGCAAAACACTTAAATTTTAAAGAGGATAATATTGTCCACAAGTGCAAGAAAGAAATCAGAGAAAATCCAAGTGTGCAGAAAAGTACATTGCTAAGCAATCAATCAAACAATCTAGGACAATCTAGGAAAAGGACTAGTTAAGCTAGTTGTCTTAAAGGGAATGCTTTTATCCAGTTTAGGCTATTGTCCAAGGGTCTTTGCTTTTGTTAATTACTGCATATACAACCACCTTGTACTACTTTGCATCCTCATACTTTTGAGACAAAAACACAATTAATACAACTACATTGATATGCTCTCAAATCTCTTTAATGTTTTCCACTTCCTGTTTTGGCTATGAATTCAACATGGTATCAGAGCCTCAGGAATGAGGAGACTGATAACCACATAAGGCGAGCATTAAGTCACCTTCACCAACCAGCATTCACTCTTGTTCAACTAACAGGCAAGGATTCCATGCCTATATAAAGAGCCTTGCTCACTGCATCCATACTCAGGAAACAACCAATACTCCTGTCATCACAAAATCAAACACAAACAACCTTCACAAAAATGACAAATCCAAACAACACTGTCATAACCGACTCTACCTCATCAAATACTCCAATTCCCACCACAGCAGTGTTCTCCTTAGATCCTACTGACCCACTCTATCTGCATCCTGCAGAGAGCACCCATCCAGTAGCTGTCGATACCAAAATCACTGGTATTGAGAACTACATGGAATGGAAAAGGCAAATGGAGATAGCCATTTGTTCTAAAAGGAAACTGGAATTCCTTACTGGTGTGGTAAAAAGGCCCACTAATGATCCCAACAGGGAGGCAGCTTGGGACACTTGCAACTGTCTCCTCATCACATGGATCATGCACAATGTTGATCTGCCAATAAGGAGATCTGTCATGTATACCAGGACAGTAAAGGAGATATGGGATTATCTCCAAGCCCAATTCTCTGTGAGCAATGGTGCAAGGAAGTTCAGGCTCAACAAAGAGCTTGATGACCTTACACAAGGTGACAGATCCATATGTGAGTATTTCACTGAGCTCAAGATCTTGTGGCAGAGCCTTGATATCATGTCTGATTGGCCACCTGTTACTCAAGTCACCTCTGAGACCAATGCCTGGCTTGATGCTCAACTGAAAGAGCAAGAGGAAAGGAAGTTGTTTCAGTTCTTAAATGGCCTGAACTCATCCTATGGTAGCATGAGGAGTCATGTACTCATGATGAGTCCTCTCCCATCTGTGGAGGAAGCTGCAGCAATCTTCCAACACGAAGAGGCTCAGAGGAAGAACTACAAGAGCTTAGGTGCTGAAAAGCTTGAGTCTGATAACTCTGCATTTTATGCTGCTAATCAACAACAAGAACAGGGACCTGTGAAGGCCCCAACCTGTCAGGCCTGCAAAAAGAAGGGTCACTTCAAGAATCAATGTTGGAGATTTTTTGGCTATCCTGCAGATCACCCAGTGTCCATACGTTTCCCTGAAAAATCTCAGGCATACAAACAGAAAGCTGGTCATCTTGGCTCTAGCTCAAGAGGGTTTAGGTCAGGTATGAACAAGGGAAAATACACCAACAAATCTGGACGGATGGCTGCTCATGCTCAGATGGGAGAAGGACAGACTGACCTTGGTGGCACCATCACTCTAACAACTCAGCAGTTTGAGCAGTTAATGAGCAAGGGAAAGGGACCCAGTCACTACCCAAAAACTGAAGATGAAATAGAAGCTAACTTTGCAGGTATGACTCACTTACACTGCAACTTTGCCTCAGACACACCACATGAGTGGATTATAGACTCTGGAGCCTCCAACCATATTATATCTGACCTCAAAGGGTTGGATCAAGTTGAAAAATTTAAGAACTCACCAAAAATTAATCTCCCTAATGGAGAAACTTCCACAGTTTCTCACAGTGGCACATACAAATTTGACAATGGCATAGTTTTAAAGAATGTTTTATTTGTTCCAGCATTTAAACACAACCTCTTCTCTGTTCATAAACTAACCAGAGATGAGAAATGTCTTGTGGTGTTTTATGCTAACATGTGTGTGATACAGGACTCTCAAACCAAGGAGATTAAGGGACTTGGAAGAGAAATTAGTGGTGTTTATTATTTATTAAATAAGGACAGAGAATCCCACCCCAGCATAACTACTGTATCCACTAGGTTAGAAAAACCTATTTTATGTAATGTAGAATTAGATGGTACTTTTGCTTGTCATGGACAAAAATCAGGTAGCACAGTTTTCAATCCTTGTAATGCTCCTGACGGATTATGTAATGGTTCTCATATCATCAATGACAAAATTAATGATGTGTGGCATCTAAGACTAGGGCATGCCTCTGACAGCAAGTTGAAGTTCATACCAACTATCACTTCCTCATCATTAAATGGTCACAGAATCTGTATTACCTGTTCAATGGCTAAACAAACCAAATTACCATTTCCTAATAGAACTGAGACAGCTGCCAATATCTTTGATCTGGTCCACATAGATGTTTGGGGACCCTATAGAAAGGAAACAAGAGGAAAACATAGGTTCTTCCTAACTCTTGTTGATGATCATTCCAGGGCAACTTGGGTTTATCTTATGAAACACAAATCTGAAGTTGCATCTCTACTTATGCAATTTTACAAGTTCATTAAGAAACAATTTGGTAAACCTATCAAGATGCTTAGATCTGACAATGCCTTGGAACTCACAGAAGGGGATAGTAAGAAATTCATATTGTCCAAAGGGATATAGCAACAGACCAGTTGTATTGACAGGCCTCAACAAAATGGAGTAGTTGAAAGGAAACATAGACATTTACTTGAAATTAGCAGGGCTATCAGGTTTAGCTCTGGGTTACCATTGTCTTTTTGGGGGGATTGTGTTCTTACAGCTGCTTATATCATCAATAGGCTTCCCACCCCATTGCTAAAGAATAGCACACCATTTGAGGCATTGCTCCACAAGACACCCGACTATAGCACCATGAAAGTTTTTGGATGTCTGGCCATGGTATATAATCCTAGTAGGGACAAGGATAAATTTCAACCAAGAGGCATTCCATGCATTTTTATTGGCTACCCTCTCTCTCAGAAAGGCTACATGGTGTATGATATCACCACCAAGACTGTATTTGTGTCCAGAGATGTCAAGTTTTATGAAACTGTCTTCCCTTGCAGGGTTCCAAAGTTCAGTCAATACATCTCCTCTCTACAGTCAGGACATCATCCTCGTCTTTCTGATGTCCCTGCTACACCGCCAGTTAATATATCCTATGAGGAACCTGTTCCTTTGAGGACCACCAACACTGAGGAGACCACTCTTCCTTCAGAAGATGACCAAGTCCAGACTCCTATTAATGACATTTTCGTCCCTGAGACTTCCACCAGACCTGTGAGAGACAGACGTGCTCCTGCATGGACACATGACTTTGTTGTCAATAACCATGTTATGGCACCAGCTACAATTGCCAATGTTGTTCAATTACATCTCAACAAACCATTTGTTGGCCATGTCAGTGTCACTGATGTCCCAGATCCTCTCATTTTCAAAGAGGCAGTCCAGGATCCCAAGTGGATAACAGCCATGAATCTGGAACTTCAAGCCTTACATGATAATGGCACTTGGGTCCAGGGGCGAGGCCACTATTGGCTATGGCGTAGCCGCCGCTACACCAAAGGCGAAAATTTCGGTTAGAATTTCGTGATTTGCTACACCAATATTTACTGCTTTCACACTAATTATCTATATACTTTACCTTGAGTATATATTTTGCTACACCGAAATCGAAATCAATGCCTCGCCTNGCCATGGTATATAATCCTAGTAGGGACAAGGATAAATTTCAACCAAGAGGCATTCCATGCATTTTTATTGGCTACCCTCTCTCTCAGAAAGGCTATAGGGTGTATGATATAACCACCAAGACTGTATTTGCGTCCAGAGATGTCAAGTTTTATGAAACTGTCTTCCCTTGCAGGGTTCCAAAGTTCAGTCAGTATATCTCCTCTCTACAGTCAGGGCATCATCCTCCCCTTTCCGATGTACCTGCTACACCACCAACTACCATATCCTATGAGGAACCTGACCCTCTAAGGACCATCAACACTCCTCCTTCAGCGGATGACCAAGTCCAGTCTCCTGTTAATGACTTTTTCGTCCCTGAGACTTCCACCAGACCTGTGAGAGACAGGCGTGCTCCTGCATGGACACAGGATTTTGTTGTCAATAACCCTGTCATGGCACCAGCTACAATTGCCAATGTTGTTCAATTACATATGAACAAACCCTTTGCTGGCCATGTCAGTGTCACTGGTGTCCCAGATCCTCTCACTTTCAAAGAGGCAGTCCAGGATCCCAAGTGGATAACAGCCATGAATCTGGAACTTCAAGCCTTACATGATAATGGCACTTGGATCCTCACTGATCTTCCCAAGGGTAGACAACCTATAGGGTGTAAATGGATCTATAAAACAAAATATAACCCAGATGGGTCAGTGGACAAATATAAAGCTCGATTGGTGGTTCAAGGTTTTAGGCAAATGCAAGGCATAGACTATAATGAAAATTTTACCCTAGTGGCCAAGATGTCCACAGTAAGAGCCTTGTTTGCTCTTATAGCCATGAACAATTGGGAAACCTGTCAAATGGATGTGGCCAATGCCTTCTTGCATGGAGATTTGGTTGAAGATGTCTATATGAAGCTACCCCAAGGCTACTGTGATGGGGTCCTTCAATTCTCTGGCCAGGGGGAGACTCACACTCAGGCCTCCAAGGGCAAGGTTTGCAAACTGCTCAAATCACTCTATGGTCTCAAACAAGCCCCCAGACAATGGTTCACTAAGCTGTCAGAGGTCTTACTCACCTGTGGATTCAAGTAGTCCCATGCTGATCACTCACTATTTGTCAAACAACAAGATGGCTATACCACTGCTGTCCTCGTCTATGTGGATGACATGGTCATCACAGGTGACAGTCCCTCTGAAATTCAAGCATTGAAACATTGTCTTAATTCCTCCTTTCATATGAAAGACTTGGGAGAACTCTCCTACTTTCTTGGTTTGGAGGTTCAGATAAATGAAGCAGGAGTCTTTATCTCTCAGAAGAAATATACTCTTGACATGCTTCAGACTTTTGGGGTGGACAAGTCCAGGGTAATTCAACTCCCCGTCAGTCCTCTACTCAAACTTGAACCAGGGAAGGGCACACCTCTTCCTCATCCTGATATCTACAGAAAATTGGTTGGGAAGTTGATCTATCTCACCATCACTAGACCTGATATTGCTTTTTCAGTTCAACTGTTAAGTCAGTTTCTTCAATGTCCCACGTCTGATCACATGCAAGCAGCAAGGAGAGTCTTAAAATATCTCAAGTTAGCTCCTAGCCAAGGGATTCTCTTTGCCAGCAACTCAGCAGCACGACTCACTACATATTGTGATTCAGATTGGGCCTCTTATGCTTACAGTCGAAAGTCAACCACTGGATTCTGTATTCTGCTTGGCAATTCCCCCATCTCCTGGAAGTCCAAGAAGCAGACAGTGGTGTCACGCTCCTCTGCTGAGGCTGAGTACAGGTCTATGGCCATGGCCACCTGTGAATTCACTTGGCTTTTTCAACTTTTGCAGGACCTTGGCCTCAAACAATTGGGTCCTACCCACCTTAAGTGTGACAATCAAGCAGCTTTGGCCATCGCTGCTAACCCATTCTATCACGAACGCACCAAGCATATTGAAGTAGACTGTCACTTCATCAGGGAGAAAATCCAACAGGGTCTCATGACCACCTCCTATGTCAATACCAAAGAACAAGTAGCTGATATATTCACCAAATCATGTCCTGTTTACCAGCACAGGTATTTACTCTCCAAGATGGGAGTTTCGTCAGGACTACACTCACATCTTGAGGGGGAGTGTAAAGAGGATAATATCGTCCACAAGTACAAGAAACAAATCAGAGGAAATCCAAGTGTGCAGAAAAGTACATTGCTAAGCAATCAATCAAACAATCTAGAACAATCTAGGAAAAGGACTAGTTAAGCTAGTTGTCTTAGAGGGAATGCTTTTATCCAGTTTAGGCTATTGTCCAAGGGTCTTTGCTTTTGTTAATTATTGCATATACAACCACCTTGTACTACTTTGCATCCTCATACTTTTGAGACAAAAACACAATTAATACAACTACATTGATATGCTGTTAAATCTCTTTAATGTCTTCCACTTCTTGCTTTGGCTATGAATTCAACATAAATTAATAAATAATGCTAAATAACTTTAAGATAATCTTTTAAGATAGTAAGTATTTGAGTTTACATATATATCTTGCGTACATATATATCCTTAGCTGTATTTAAGTTTGAAAAGGATTGTTGGTGCCAACTATTGCGTACTACCTAAAACAAATTAAAATAATTAACAATAAAAGATTGAGTTTTTCCCTAATTGTAAACGTGAAGATTGAGAATGTTTAGGAGGATAGCCTCATAGAAGTCTTTTGTGAGTCAAATAATTATTTGTTAGTGGTTGGAGGTAAATCCTAAAGAAAAACAAAGACTAATTAGTAATCCCGTTTTAACTTGATTCAACTACTAGGTTTGTGGGTTATACATTAAGACTTGCTAGATAAAGTATTATTTTTCTTGATTAACTAAATTTACTATAATATAAAATTAATGAAAATATCTACGTGTGTGATAGTTAAAACTCCATCATTTGTAGAATTTAAGTCTAAGTGAAAGTTATTGTTTAAAATTGTTAGTATATAAATACATTATTTCGCCACTAATGTTACGTGATCATTACATTGTTCGGTAGAATTGCTTTATTTTACTTGCATGTTACATTGTTAATTCATATAGTTTGATTATCGATACATGGTCATATCACGTTTTATATGTAATTTGATTATCGTTAATTTATTTTTTATATTTTCTTTCTAATGAATGATTTTTGTTATGTATGTAGGTTGTCATGGATATAGATGATCGTTATTACTAAAAGTTACTTTACTACCCGAATGCACTAGCTACATAAGAATCTGATTAGGCATTCTCCGAATCTTAATTTGAGGGAACAAATAGCAAGACAAGGTAAACATAAGCTTTGAGTTATGATTTCCTTTTATGCTTACCTAATGCTCCTGCATATATGGGTGAAATACGATTTTTTTTTTTTTGATAAAATGTAAGTATATTATCAAAAGAAGAAAGTCACCATACAAGGAAGACGGGATCAGAATATCATAGCCCTAATTTTCTGAACCAACCAACCTAGCAAACTAGAGCAGCCCAAGTAAGGGAGCCCAACAACAGAAAAAAAGAAAAACAACAACTTCTATCTGAACAAAACAAAACAGGTAACATCAAAATCCCGATTGTTGCTCTTCTTCACTACCAAAAAAAGTCCCTCTTTTCAGACCCAAACACTTTTCAATCATCTATTTCAAACACCCCAGATCTTCATCTCCTCCCCGGTCCTAAGGTCTGCTATCCAGGAGCCGATCAATCCAAATGGCATCAGTTCTCTCAAATTTCTTATTAGTTGCAACCCTCAGTCGAATTTGCATCTCCTGAATGATATTTCGAGCGATTTTCTGGGGACGATACAAGGTTGATTCATGCTTGCAAAGATTTCTCTGTCTCCAGATATGGTATGAGCATGCATTTATCGTAGCATTAAGAACTCTCTTCTGTAATTGAGTCCCCGATCTGTCGAGCCTCCATTCCAGTACATCCTCCAGTGGTAAGACGATACCAATCCAGTTCCCTACTTCAGTCATGACGACTTCACTGTACGGGCAAGCAAAGAACAGATGCGGAATACTTTCAGTATTGATCCCACAGATATAACAGGTATCCTCTTCACAAATCCCTAATTTAAGGAGTTTGTCTTTTGTATTCATGTTTCCATGATGGTAAATCCAGGCTAGAAAAGCATGCTTAGGTATAGTCCAACTATCCCAGACTAAATTATGCCAACTAACTTCAACTCCTCTAATTCTGAGATAATCGTAGCCTTTAGCTATGGTATATTGCTGTTGATTATGATTCTGCCACATCTGTAATTGATATGCATTAAGTAGATTAGTTTTGACTTGGCAAATTTTCCTCCAGTACCACGCTGAATTCGTGGGAGGAGAATAAGTTTGCCAGTTCTCACCTCTGTGGTAGACGTCGACTAACCCATTTAACCCATAGTGAATCAGCCTTAGTTGCAATCCACCACACTAGCTTACCCACAGCTGCTTTATTCCACAAAGAGTCATTTTTTAGGCCAAGACCCCCTTCCTTCTGAGGTTTGCAAGTTTTTTTCCCAAGACACCAAAGGGGATCTTATGAATTCAACTCCTCCATCCCATAAAAAGTTCCTGCAAATTTGCTCAATCCTGGCAATCACCCCAGTAGGCAGAATGAACATTTGAGCCCAGTAGTTATGAAAACTCTTAAGCACAGCTCTGACCAGGACCAATCTGCCAGCGTAAGATAACTTCCTTGCACCTAGAGATCTGATTTTTGCAACTACTTTGTCAATAAGAGTCTTGCAATCTTGAGCATTAAGCCTAGTAGTTTTGATGGGCACCCCTAATTATTTAAAAGGAAGGGACCCCTCAATCAGTCCAGAAACTTGAAGTATATCCTTCTTTAGATCTTCTCTTACTCCATTAAAATAAGCATTGGACTTGCCTTTGCTCATCCTGAGGCCTGAAGTGTTAGAGAATGTGGAGAAAGACCTAATGATAGTCATCATAGAAGGAGCATCTCCTTTGCTAAAAAGTAGAAAATCATCTGCAAACATTAAGTGGGTCAACTTCATAGGTTTACAAAGAGGGTGGAACTTGAAATGCAACCTGTCAGTAGTGCATCTGAGAATTCTAGAAAGGTATTCCATACAAATGGTGAATAAGAGAGGGGATATGGGGTCCCCTTGTCTTAGTCCTCTTTTCCCCTTAAAGAAACCAAACATGTTTCCATTAAGATTCAGGGAATAGCTTACTGTAGTCACACATTGCATAATCCAACCTCTAAATCTCTAAGGAAAATTAAGAGCTATGCGCATTTGATCAAGGAAACCCCACTCAATAGTGTCATAGGCCTTCTGCAAGTCCATTTTGATGAGACATCTTGGGGAAACCGCCTTTTTCTCATACATTCTAATAATATCCTGGCAAATTAGGATATTCTCCTTGATACTTCTACCTTGAATAAACCCTCCTTGATTTTGTGACACAAGCTCAGGAAGGATTAGGGCCAATCTATTACACATGAGTTTGGATATGCATTTGTAAAGTACATTGCAACAAGCAATAGGCCTATATTCCAACACAGTAGAAGGTCTCTCCACTTTAGGTATAAGAGTAATAAGTGTGGCATTAATCTGCTTAAGAAGTTTTCCAGAGCAGAAAAAATCAGAGATAGCCTGACAAACCTCATTCCCAATAATGTCCCATGAATCTTTAAAGAATTGACTAGAATACCCATCAGGACCCGGGGCCTTGTCATTGGGGATATGAAAAATCACTTCTTTAATTTCCTTATGAGTAATAGGAGCAAGTAGTATCTGATGATGAGCAGTAGTGCAGATCCTCCCTTTTTGGACTACTGATTTGATCACTTCCTTAGTTTGAGCCTTAGAACCCAACAACATATGATAATATTCCAGGAATGCTTGTTGGATACCCTCTTCATCAGTAAAAAGCTTATGCTTATGGTCTCTAATCTGCTGAATATAGTTCTGATTCCTCCTGACTTTAATTAGGCCGTGGAAATAGGAAGAATTAGTATCCCCATCAGTCAAATACGATTGTTCAGCTATATACGGATGAGATTGTCCAATAACAATATATAATTGATAGCATCAGTAAAAGATTTTGTCTTTTGCCAAATTTTCAAAGGCAAAGTTTATATCAATGACAAATGAAGTATCTAAGATCAATTAGCAGTCGTATTATTGCAACAATACGAATTGTACGTAGATGATTAACTTTTTAACAACGTATGTTGATTTTCAAAGCAAAACAAACATTATTCTTATTTTGATGTTCCTACATATCTTTTTTATAAATACGGTTTATAATTCAAATATTCAACTAAGAGTTACTCCTCTGTCTAAATCATTACTTTATTATTATTATTATTATTATTATTATTATTATTATTTGTGAAGTTTACCTCAATTAAAGTAAACAAATGGTTAGGACGTAGGGATCGAGTATAATTTTGGTAGATAATAAAGATAGTAAACCATCAAAGCATAATTATGTGAAGTCTAATGTCATCTTTTATTTTATACCAGTATTATGGTACATGTGTTTGCAAATTTGTTTCTAAACCTGTTTATCATAGAAAATTGGCTATGAGACTCCGAAAGATAATGGAAGGTAATGGAGAGAAGAGAGTAATGATGAAGAGAATCCGGACCGATCAAAAGGAGAGTAAAATGAGACAATTAATTCTCATTAAGACCATTGTACTCTACATGTCTTATAATAAGTACGTATATAATGAGCGAGTACTCCATGTTATAAAAGACTGATTTATTATAATTTAATTTAAATATGATGAAACATTAGGTATTTGAGTTAGGGTAGATATCTATTGTCTGTTTTTGAAAAATACTTTTGAGCGATATTAGTGACGACATTTTTGTAATATAAGATTAAAAAAAAGTTGTTTTTAACATGGCTCAAATACCACTAGACTTTTATTGAAATAGAAATACTCACAAGTACAACCTTACAATTTAATCCTCTATAGTCTATATGTACCAAAAAAAACAATTTAATCCTCTATTTGTATCCCCTCATCTTTACATCCCAAATCAAATATAAAAGCACAACCCTTCTAAGTTATAACCAGGAGCTATAAATCTGAAACCCTATAAATAAGAACTTATGCTCATGAGTAGAATATAAGTAGCTAATAATAACTAATATTAATATATGAGCAGATAATAGCGCTTATGTAAATTAGTTTACCGAAGGACAGTTATCAGAAGATAAATTATAGTACAAATTTCTACCGGTTATAGCCCTTAGTTGTTTATAAAACATAATATTACAAGTGGCCCGTGCATTGCACGGGTATTAAATCTAGTATATATATAAAATAGTCTTTTTTTCAGGCAATTCTAGAGACTCCACATTTTTTTAAACCCTCGAACTAAAATAATAATTATATTAATCTAAAAAAAATAACAACTTTTGAAAATATTAATCTTATCTCAAAATTTGCGTTGGATCACGTTGAATATACTAACAGTTATTTGTGCTCAACTTTCTTTTTCCACATTCTACCACAAAACAAATACTATTAAAAAAGTCACAAATATTATCTTATCAAATACTACATTAAAAAATCTTATTAAAAAATCTTATCTTATCCCTATGTACACAAATATATGGAAAAATATCTTCTCTTATGGAATATACAAAAATATGAAGTCAGCTTACAATAAAATACCTTCCCCATTCTACCCCAAATCAAATACTACATTAAAAATTGGTTTAATGCATGTTGTCTTCATACTTTCATACGATCTTCAATGCCATCCCCCCTGCACGTCAGTTCCAATTCATGTTCAAGTAAAACACTATTTGTGGACTCTTATCTTTTAGCTCATAAATTCCTAATCCTAGAGAAATAGATAGATTTTACAAACACTATATAAATAAACTAATGTCAACGTTAAACTTACCTGTGGAAAAAACTATCCTGCAAACTCTTTAAACAAACATGGTACCAAGGTATGTTCTCTATGTGTAGTTTTAGTACCTGCATCCAATCACTATTATGTTAATTTATATTAACTTGAATTTTTCTTTGCAACAGATCTCATTCGCTGATCAATGAACTAAGACCAACGCCTCTTGACAACGAAGACTCCGGAAGTAACGATTGGAAAATCAAGGTTCATGTGATAAGATTGTGCAAAGTTCATAGTCCATCTAACAAAGCTGAACTTCTTTATGTTTCTATGGTCCTCATAGATGAAGAGGTAATGAACTATTCTCTCTCCTCTGTCCATATATTTTATGTTTTCCACCCGTGGCAACAAACTGACTTCAAACTATATGTTTGTAAACTGTTTATAGGGAGGGTACGTGCGGGCTAGGCAACCATCCCAGGTTATTTTTGAAAACGCTTCCAACCAAAAATTTGTGATGGAAAAATCCATATCCTCAAAAACTTTGAGATTATCGCAAATAGGACTATGTATCATGTTGTAGGCGACAACAAGATTATACTGAAGTTCTTTTACTCTACTTTTGCCAAGGCCATGACATTAGAAGATAGTACTATACCTATTCATAGATTCGGCTTCATTCCATTCGACAACGTAGATCAGCGGCGTGATAATCACTATATACTTACTGGTATTTTAACTAACCTTAATTAATAGTCTGTAAGTAATATCTACCTTTCTAACTTTACTCCAAAATTTACAGATATCCGGAGTGGTTATCGACGAGAAACCCGAAAGCAATTATTTTGCAATAGTGATTGAAAATGAAGTGTATGTACCCTACTCTTGGATTATAATCTATATGCTTTACTTTTCTCCCTCCATCCAATACTTTATAATCTCCTTTAATTCTTATACAGGGGTGATCAAGTAAGAATTACTTTATGGGATTAGTGTCTCGCCGACTATCATCTACAAAAAGAAAAACTTACTGGTTCTAATTTACCTACCATAGCCGTTGTTACATCTCTCATGGTAAAGAACTATAATGGTAAGTATGGAATTTATTCATTACCATGCTTTTTCCTGAATTTTAAACCATGTCATAAAATTTAATTGATTTAAAATTTTTTCACGATATAATAGTATATCAACTTCGTCATCAATTAGTCTATACCTCAATCTAGACGTCCCTGAAGTGAATACACTGACTACAATTTATAGTGAGAAGAATGGCGAATTCAAACACAAATCAGTTAGAGATAAAATCATCCAAAAAGATATATCAAGCCTCTTAGAGTATGCAGAAACTGAGTACAAAAAGGTATGAAGTTATTAACTGTCTTTTTTTTTCTTCTTTGGTTTACTAAGCCCTTTTTTATACTTTTTTGGACATCCATGATCTCATATGTTATTGTACCGCTAAAGTAAAAGGTATCCCAAGAGAAAAACCTTGGAATTACCAATAATATTTTGGGTGCACCAGTAAGCCACGTCATAAGGCATCTGGCCTTTGGCGTGGTACTTGCAAAAAGTCAGGTGAAACTTAGACAATAAGGTATTAGTTTTTCTGACAATACTCTGATTGTTAATAGATGTGATAGTGACACTATCAAAATTGTTATCTAATTGTATGACTGTTCTTTGGGTTAGGTATCGTATCGAGTTAAAAGTGCAGGATGCTAATTCTACTACATATTTCGTCATATTTGACAAAGAAGCTAAAAGACTTATCGGACAAGATGTACTTACCTTATTTTATTCCCAACCAATTGAGGATGAGGACGATGAAGACTACAATCACATTCCGGATCTGCTATACAACACCTTCGTTGGAAAAGAATTCTGTTTCAAAATAAAGGTTGTCGATTACAATCATGGTCTTAAAAGAAGAAAGAGCTTCAACGTCATTGACATCTCAGAGAAGTGCTTCAATGAAGTAAATATTACTAAATATTTCTTGGGTCCAATTTAACCAAGCGTAGATATTAACAACACGACCACTAAATACAGACTGTCAACGGAGAGCATACTCAACCAAAACGTCCAAGAGAAGTTCATATTGTGGACGAATCAGATGATGAGGGATTGAGCAGCACGTCAAGTAACAAGAAGACAAGACACGAGGAGATTGACTTAATAGATCTCAAGGAAGACTGAATAGTTCTAAACTACTACTTAATAGCTTATAGGAAGACTGAATAGTTCATATTGTGGCACAACTACATATCATTAGTTGTTACTTTTAATTCCTAGATACTAGCTAAAGTTTGTCGTATGTAGCGCAGCTACATATTATTAGTTTCTACTTTCAGTAATTGATGTATTATCATTAGATATTACATACATTTCATATTGAATAATAAAGAATAAATACCAGTTTGTGTGTCTAATTCGAAAGTTTTTGTACTTTTAGTAGATGAGGAAAGTTCTTTAATTTTGAGTCACTTAAAGCAACAATGCCAATACAACTCCATCTAGCAACCCTATTTGCTTTAGAATCAGAGGTTTTACCTTGAAGTGCATCCCGTTTTTTTTACATTAACAAATTAACAATTAACCCAATTTATGATCAATTAAAGAAATGGGCAAGCAGAAATTAAAATACCCAGGTGAATAAAACAAATTTTAAAGGGAATTGGATTGTTGAATTTGTGGGAAGTCTATAAGAATGAAGAAAATAGTGGTGGAAATAATGGTTATCTAATTAGAAAGTTACCAACTGACAATCCGAATAATACACAACAAAAAGATGTATACAATTTGTAGATCACAAGGATGTCATAACATACAGATAACATACCTCATGTTAATATAAAAATGTTCAACTGTCCCCTCAGGTATCCCTCCAGGAGATGCACAAACCTGCATAACAATTAAGTAGTAGGTTAAGAGAACTTCATAACTGAAATTATTTTTGCAGTAGTGTATTGTCGGACTCAGCATTGGACACACCATATATGATGGAGCAAAACGACTTAAATAATCACCATGCCCCCATTTTTACTCATATAAGTTTTCATTTTATGGAGATTAGGGTTACGTTCACTAAACAATCCACCTCTGCCTGACGGCTATTACAAAACTAATAAATAAAATCAAAATAATAAATATGAAAAAGAGTATAAGATAAAAGACATTAAAACTATATGTAGAAGATAAATATGATAAAGAGTAAAAGATAGAAATTGCAATTATAAGAATTCTAACACTGACAAACCGGTAGTAGATAAAATTTAAAAAAGAAAATATATATAAAGCCTAATTGGAAAGAAAACCATATTATATATTGTGTACTATAAGAACTCTACCACTCTTTAACAAAATATATATATCAAACCTAATTGGAAACAAAAACGTCTTAAACTCCTACTTAAGCACATGTATTATTCACATAAACAGAACTATTATTCCTGCTCCAACAGAGTTTTTGCTCCCAGAGTAAAATCGTAAACAATAGTAATGGAAGGAGTAGACAAGAGGAACAAACGTAGGAGAATCATTTCAGAAGGCAGGAGGAAGAGGCAAAGAGTAGATAACCATTCTGTAGAACAGATAGAGGCTGACGATCAAGGGCAACCAAGTAAATTTATCCTCTGTACCGTTTAAGAAAGTATTAGGCTGTTGATCACCAGCCAGACAAATTTTAAATTTTAATACTAATAAGATTAAATATGTTATGGTTGGCGTAGAGGACAAAGAGACAGAGTATCGCTACCTAGGAGATGCTGAGTACGACTACCCTTCTTGTGGTGTCGTTATGTGGTTCGATGAGAGAGTGAAAAGCACAAGCACTCGAAATAACATAAGGTTCAACATCTGTTATAAAGATGGAAAAGCTTCTTTGAAAGGACTAAAGGATACACCCGATATCTTAAGAAGCCTATTAACCCATGAAGATAAGGAATCAAAATACTTCAGACAATTAATTAGAGTATACAATTCCTGTTACGCATTCACTTCTAAGGGCGCAAAGATTGACAACTCGGTTAACAAGAGGCCATGAAGCTACGTCTTCCGGGTAAGCGGCCAGGTCCTCCACCATATGGGAACACTGCTCCTAGAAGATGGGGCACAACCATCATATGCACAATTATATATATACGATACCACCTCAGAAATATTGCTAAGAGAAAAAGTCGTGGCCAGAAGAGAAGGCAGCCCTACCTTAGATCATGACATCCTAACAAGACTGAAAGACATGCTGGACGAGTTTAACCCACTAGCAAAGACATTTCGTATGGCGAAAGAGAGAATAAAGGAGGAAGGAAACATATAACTGTCCGTTAAATTGTTAGGTACAAGGAAGCCTAATGATAGGATATATAGTACTCTAACAGCCTCAGAGATCACCGCACTCATTGTACAAGATAATAGTAGCGATTCCAGAGGAAGGGACATAGTTGTACATAATAGATCGAGAGGGCTACGAGCAATTAGCGAGTTTCATCCTTTGTATATGGCTCTACAGTATCCGCTATTATTTCCCTATGGCGAGGATAGTTACCATACTGGCATACCATATTACGTACCATAAGGGACACAAAATAAGGGCAAGAGGGAGTACGTCACTATGAGAGAATACTATGCGTATCAGATACAACAGAGGGGGATACAAAGCGGTCCAATACTATATTCCGGCAGATTGTTCCGGCAATTTTTAGTTGATTGTTGTTGTGCGATCGAGTCAGAGAGACTCTGATTTATTAGAAATAATCAGGACAAGTTTAGATGTGATGTTTTAAATAACTTATATGACGCCATTACACAAGGAGATACCATGGGAATAGCGATCGGCCAGAGAATATATCTGCCTCCCTCATTTACTGGGAGCTCGAGATACATGCAACAAAACTACCAGGATGCAATGGCCATCTGTAGGTGGTACGGAAATCCACACTTATTTCTACCATTAACTGCAAATACTAGGTCGCCAGAGGTTAAGGCAGCTTTGACCCTCATGGGGGGACAAAAGGCTGAAGACCGTCCAGATATCGTGGCCAGAGTTTTCAAGATGAAATTCCGACAACTCATGAACCTTTTCCAAAAAGAAAACTATTTCGAACCTACCGTTGCAGGTAATCCTTAGTAAAATAAATAACCCTATTCTTACAAGTCAATAGCTAACATAAGTTCCCCACCCATGCAGGTATTTATACAATAGAATTTCAGAAGAGAGGGTTATCTCATGCTCATATACTTTTATGGCTAAGGAGAGGAAGTGCAGAAGTGTCAACCGACTTTATCGACACCATAATCCATGCGGAGATACCTGACGAAAATAAGGAGCCACGGTTATATAAGATTGTCTCACGGTATATGGTCCATGGTCCATGCGGCAAAGATGGTCCTAATTGCCCGTGTATGATGAATGATGTTTGCACAAAGAAATATCCAAAGGAACATAACAAGAGTACAACATTGGACCACAATGGGTATCCTGTGTACAGAAGAAGGAAGGACAGTAGGTAAATACATGATTTGAATCTGCCCAGAATCTAAGCTAATAAAATGAATGCTAACAAACGTGACATTAACCGTTAACTTTCTACGTGCAGGACCATTAAAAATGGAATCCATGAATTGGACAATAAGTCTATTGCACCATATAATCCAGGGTTGCTTGTAATGTTTGATGTGCACATCAATGTCGAGTGGTGCAACACAGCAAAAGCCATAAAGTATTTGTTTAAATATATATCAAAGGGACCAGATAAGGCAACTTTAGTCATACAAGAGGACACAAATGATGAGATAAAGGCTTACATGGATTGTCGATATCTATCTGCATCAGAAGCGGCCTGGAGAATATTTGAATTTGATATCCAAGAGAGATATCCTTCAATAATGCGCCTCCCTGTGAATCTGGAAGGGGAACAAACAGTGGTGATTAAAGAAAGTGATATGCTAGAAGAGATAATTGAAAAGGAAAACAACACATAAACAATGATGACAGTGTGGATGGCAATAAATGCAGAACATCCAGAAGCAAGAACGTTATCCTATGCGGATTTTCCAACTAAATATGTGTGGAAGGACGGAGGGTGGCACAAAAGGAAACAGGGGAAGTGCATTGGCAGAATAGTTTACATTCACCCAACAGTCGGAGAAAAGTACTACCTAAGAGTGTTCCTTATTATCGTCAAGGGTGCGCAAAGTTATGAAGAAGTTAGAACATTGGGTGAAGTTGTGTACCCTACATTCAAAGAAGCGTGTTATACGCATGGCCTTTTAAATAATGATAAAGAGTGGCATGAAGCCATGTCAGAGGCAAATAGATGGGCGATGCCATCGCAGCTCAGAGAGTTATTCGTCACGATGATTCTGTTTTGTGAAGTGACAGACATCACGAATCTGTGGGAGGAGAGCTATGGGATGATATCAGAAGATATTGAGCGCAAGAAAAGAAGATTATTTGGAGACCCTAACTTAGAACTTAGTGATGCCGCCAGGCAGTCATACACCCTACTTGAGATAGACAAGATTCTAATGAGATACGGAAAAAAACTATCTGACATAGAAAGTATGCCGCAAATAATAGAATCCGATGTGCACGGCATGGAAAATAGGCTGATTAGGGATGAGAAGAAGTACGATCGTAAACAGCCACTACTACAGATATAGGCTATAACAACGGTTAAAAACCGTTGTTTTATAAAAAAGCGCCCGTTGTTAAAGCGTCCGTTGTTAAAGGTTTTAAAAACGGTTGGTTTTTCTAAGTAACCCGTTGT
>LHUT01001270.1:0-15835 GCA_001412135.1 Silene latifolia subsp. alba
CTATTATAATATAATAAATTTCCAAGCCCCCTTAGATATTATAATATACTTATCCTCAGGAACTGTGGCAGAACCCTCTTTATTGTCTTGCTTAGGTATCCTACCAACATATCTTCAAGATAATAAGCAAGAAGACAAACAAGCCGAATAACGCATTCATGAACAATACCGCAAAAAACAACAGGATGAAAACAATCAAACCCGTGATTCTCACGGGTCACAAAACTAGTTTTATAATTATTCACTTAACTTCTCACTAACCTCCGTGCAATTAACTTTGAAATGAAAAAGAAAAAAGAAAAAAAAACGTTTTCAACATGACGAACACATACAAATCAAAACGACTAATTAACGTAATAAAACCAACTAGACGCCGCTTTGAACGACTATCACAAATGATCGTTCAAAGTAAACATGAGAAGGGCATACACTAACAAGTGTCATCACCATAAACGAGCATTAGAACAAAAATTTAGAAGCATAGCAACAAGTACATAAACCTCAGTCCTCACCCAAACAAGAAGTTTGGAATTGAATCTACATTAAGGGTCAACGTTAAACGGTCATAACTTAAGTTCTATACATGATATTAAAGTAATTCCATGTGAAAATAATAACTTATCTTCTTACGGTTCTAACAGCAGGTCATAAGCCCCAAATAGACGAGAAATGAGGGAGATATGGTCGTTTTACGAAACTGCTGCGATGCAGGAAAACTTTTGACGTGGTACATATAGATCCAGACCTAGGTTTGGACGTGAATGGTCCACGCCCAAACTTATGGTTGGACGTGAACGGTCCACGTGCCAGTCTTGGTTTGGACGTAATTTTCCAGGACTACTTTATTCTATTACATATTTACTCTCGCTGTAATTTTTCGTCCTCACTAATTTCCAGTCCTAGCTTCGCGCTAGCCTAAATTAGGGGTTGGCATAATGCCATAACACCTTAGGATAATTCAGTGGAATTTCCAACCAATCTTTGCTGTTTTGCCCTTTGCTGAGCCCCACATTTGCACATGTTGTAGCAGTTTATAGACTATATATCTGAGATAGTACCTCTTATTGTTTATTTTCTGAGTTTTATTTTAAAGTTTTTGAGTTCTCTTTTAGTATAAAGTTTTTGAGCACATTTACCAAAACATTACACTAAAAAATACTCCCTCCAATCCAATCCAAACTACTCATTCACTTTTTAAAGTCAACCTTGTTGAATTTTGACATCCATTATATTTAATCAAATATTTAAAATTTATACTTAAAAATGACATATTTACGTTTGTTATAAAAATAGGTTTCGAAAAATTATAATTTTGACACAAAAAAATAATATATAAATGAAGAAAAACGTGGTAAGTACAATTAATTTATGCAAATAATTTTACGAAAAATTACGACACACTATACTCTACTATAGCCGAGTTAAAAGTTGTTACGAAAAATAAAGTACAAAAGTCTTCCTTGGGACGGGTATATCCGTCACAAGCTTGTGATGGGTCAAGTATCATCCACATGGGTAGATAAAACAAAAGTAAAAGTGCATAGGTAATCACAAAGGCTTGTCTTTATCTTCCCAAGTGGCTTTTATTTGACCCGTCACAAGCTTGTGACAGATATTGCCCGTCACAAATGAGAATTTGTGAAGTGTAATATATTGACTGAAAACTTGTAGACTTAAGGAGTTAAGGGCTTAAGGCTACAAATTACAATAAATAGAAAGATGAATCAGGTAGTTTAATACCTTATCAACTAAAAGACCACGCACCATCAGCAATGTATACACCGAGTACATTAGTGCATAAATGACAATGTTTCCGTCACAATAACATCAATACACCGTTCGAAAAGAAAAACGTAGTCATAGATGTTCCCCGGAGCCGACTGATTAATTTCTTCGGTAGTTGGCAAAACCTCTTACCCTTCGAAGGACCAAATTCTGTAAATTTAAAAGCAATCGAATATCAAATCAGATGCATATAAAAGTAATTTCTATCAAATATCATCCTTTGATCACTAATAGCTGAAAGCAATTTGCAAAATATCGCATCCAGAAGTTTAATCTGAGCAAATTGCTTTCATACCATTAAAGATCTCAAAGAAGGGGCCTATTACGCAATATTGCTTATTTATTGCCCATTATAAAACATCCCTCAAATTATAAATATGTTTCAGAAACCCTAAATCGATCAATAAGCGAAAAATCAGAAATGCCCTACAAAATCCTATGGAATAATAAATAATTTAGAGATCATTTAAAGTGAAAATATGAATAAATCAAAACTAAATTTGAATACATTACCTAATTAACCGCAATTCAAAGAGCAGAGAGTCTGTGGAATCTCATCGAAACAAAGAAGGGATGTGTACCGTAAAACAATACACCATCGAATTTGATCTTAGACCTGCATAAAAATATAAAAAGAAGAATATTAAAACAGGGAAATAACTTAAGAATCTTGATGAGTGAGAAATTTTTTCAATAAGAATGGTATGGTGGAGATTGTTTGAATAGGAAATGATACGGTAAATAATTTGGAATTTTTAGTGATGAGGAAGATAAGTACTGAACGACGGTGGGAAAATTATTTTAGGGTTAGCGCATAGACGTCAAACCTTTTTAAATTTAATTAATTATGAATATAGAAAATACTCGGAATATTCCATAACAGAAAATACTCTGAATTTCTTATTTGCCATTTTTGCGGTATATGTATATTTGTTATGCTAAATTATACTTCAAATATTGTTCTTGTTAGATTAATTTTGTACCCAAATTCTTTCCTAAATTTCACCTCAAATCAACTTAAAATTAGCAACTACTACCGAAAATATCTCCTTAAAAATTCCGCAAATATATCCTAAAAAAAATTATACCGAAAATATGTTAGAAAAATGATACTGAAAATGTCTCCTAAATATTTTTTAAGTTGACTTGTTGAAATAGTCTGCCGAAAATGACTCCTAAAATTGCACACAAATAAACTTCAAAATTAGCAACTTTCTTTAGGCAATTTACGTGATTGCAAATCTTTTTTTATCTTTTTTTAAATAGAAAATGACACGTGGCGTTTGAAGGAGTTGTGACACGTGGCGATCAACGGGGCTTGCGGTTGTTGCTTTAATATAATATATGATAGTATTTCCAGGCCCTAATATTTACAAATACGTATTATTGATATCTTTTTAAATTATTATTTTTCAAAAATAACCTAATATTTACCCAGAGACAATAATATTTCGACACAAATAATATTATACCTCCAGTGGTACAATAACATCATATAACCAAGTTATATTTTATCGAGCTTATGTGTAATTTTTTTGAGCTTTCTTAAAGTTAATTTTTTTTTATGTTTAAGTAACTTAGCTCAGAAATTTTATGGTATAACTCGACTTTTTTAAAACAAAACTCGAAAACTTTATTAAATAGCTCGGGTTTTAGAGCATACAATTGGGTACAACTGGTTGTAGGATCTATTAACTGTAATTTAAGCCGTATATGATGGTAAATCTTTGTAAGCTTTGATTTATTGATTTAAGTCCTCAAAAACAATTTTGCATCAAAATAATGTCAATATTTAGTTTTGGGAGTTGATTTTTGACCTAATATTATCCATTATAATTGTTGTAGTCTTAATAATCCTTGTTCCTATTACAAATCTCTTTAAACAATTTGTTCAATTATCACTCCTAATGTTTTTTTTTGGTGCGAATTATCACTCCTAATGTGGAAGGAGATTTCAATTAAGAAACCGCTCTTATTTCTTTCTAAGAAAACTTAATTATTATATGATCCTAAATGAAAAAAAGGCGGAACTCAAAGGGAACAAAATTTTTGAATTCATACTTAGCTATAATAACGTTTTTTCTTGATGCACCACCAAGCGAAAAATAAATGCCCAAACCTACATACCTAAAAACTCTAATTAACAATATCCCTATTCTCACATGAACAATGCACATTCTTGTCGTTATCGTCTTTACTTACCCACAGTAATAATTTCTCCCTTTCCTGTAGATACATTCACTCTTTGTGAATACACGAATATCCAAAAACCTAAATCTTATATAATACGCTTATAAGTCTCTTTGACCTCCACAAGCACTTCTTTGATTAAATTATTTATGGAGTAAGGCTGTACCTTCTAGATTTCGAACCTGTCATCTTAGAAAAAGAACATTAACTTGATATAATTGCTTTATAGAAGGATAGCTAAATGAGTATTATAAAGGGAGTATTAGCACGCCTAAAACCACCTCTAACATTCCCTTTAAAATTCACTTCAGATCCCAATATTTCAATTCAATTCAAATCCTATAAAGCCAGTTTTGTTCAGTTCATTTCCTTTTTTGGCTGACCATGAGTGTCCTTTATCGACATTTGAGGTAAACTCGTTCGTGATACTGATGAAATCAATAGGCATACCCCTTCTCAAGCTTGGTTTGTTCATTTGCAAGAGTAAGTGATCGAATTATTCTTTTACGAGTAATAAAAATGGTACCGAGGCCTCACTTTAAGATTTCGCACATGACCCCCAAAACTACAGAAACGGCCCTGCGACTCCATTTTGACTCCATAAAAACATGGTGACCGGTCCCCGGTTCGGCCCAAGGAAAAAAACCTCAAATTACGTTTAAAAATAGAATCGATCCAGCCTAAACCCGGAAAAACCTGGTCAGAAAGGGTTATGATTTGGTTCAAGTCCCCACCTAACCGTTCCGATCTTCATTTTTTGGGTAAGAGTTTGTCCGGTAAGCGGATATCTGCGGTCCGGTCTGTTTGTCCGGTGAGCACCCCAATCACATATACCATGGTTCGGCTATCGGGTTTGACCGGCCGACCGCTATTATTAAAAAATAAATACCCACCAAAAAGCCATAAATAAAAGCACAAAATGAAAAGTAAAAATACCCTAACTTATTATTAATCCAAACCATATAGACAAATCGCATCACAATTCACAAAATCAATTAATTTTGGTAATTATATTTACTCCCCTAAGGCTATTTCTCCCTTTCCCTTCTCTCTTTATTTCCCCATCTCGCGTTTCTCATCCTCATCTTCATCTTCATTTTTCTTCATCGCTCTTTCTCTCTCTAAAATCGCCGCAGATTCCATCTCTATTTCTCTCTCTACCTTTTTTCTCTCCACTGTATGTCTCGTCTCCTTCTCACTATTTTTCTTATTCTCTCAATTTCGTTACTTCTCGATTGATGTATTGATTCTTCGTTAAACGATTCGTTTTGCCTAATTTCGGCGATTTTAATCGATTTATCGCGATTTTGTTCTAGATTTGTTGTGGTTAGTTGTGTTGCATGTTGTTGTTTCCGATTTCTAGGTTTTTTTTTGTTTGTGATTTGTCGAATCTTTTTTTTTTTACGCTAAATTGATTTTTTTCGATCTTTAGGGTTTGTGCGTGAATTTGATTGAATTGTTCGATTTTTGAATTATTTGTGTTGCCGACAGTGTAAAGGTTTTGTCTTTTGTATGAATCGTGTCGGTTTTTCGGTGATTTTTGAATAGTTGATTGCTGTATAAGTGTGTAACCTAATTTTTTTTCAACGATGTGAATGTATGTAATTCAGTCTAATGGAGAAAAATTCAGTGTATATGGCGGCTCTTTGCCGTTTGAGTTCAGAGTTGTTTGGATTTTGGCCTGTTTTACGAATCTGCAATTAAATGTGAATTGTTTGATGAATTTTGACTTCTTGATTGATGTATCTGTGTATAAGCTAAAACTTTGTCAACAAATTGTTACTCTATAACTTGTCGATAGAGTGGTTAGGTCTTACATAGACTATGTAATTATATGCAATTCAGTGTAGTAGAGAAAAAAACAGTGTATAATGCCACTCCTCGACCTTTGAGTTCGATTTGTGTTGATTTTGGCCTGTTTATGAATCTTCTTTTAAATGTGATTTTTTTTTATGAATTTTGGTCAGTGGATTGCGTTAACCGTGTGTAACCTAAAATTCTGTTGATACTTGAGTCATTAGGTCTGACGGTGTGAATCTATACAAATCAGTGTAATAGAGAAAAATCAGTATATTGCGGCTCCTTGATGTTTGAGTTTGGAGTTGTGCTGATTTTTGGTTTGGTTTATGAATCTGCAGTTAACTGTGAAGTCTGTTAATCTTGGGTATGAGTATACGCCGCTAAGATTTGTATTTTGATTTCAGTAGTAATTGTTTTGTTGTATCAGATTTTTCAAGGAGCGACCATGAGTGACGAGGGGGAGAAGACTTGTCCTCTTTGCGCTGAGGAGATGGATTTGACTGATCAGCAGTTGAAGCCGTGCAGATGTGGCTATGAGGTTGAGCTTGCTACCTTTCCGTTGAACTTGAAATTTGCCTTTATTTTTTTCGTTCCATGGATTTTGATTTAATGACCTGCCCACACATTACTTTGATCTTAGCTTTTATCTCCGACTGTCGTCTGTGTTTTATCCTTGAATAGAGTGAATGAAGTAATTACCTTATAGCTGAGCTTACGGAGTTTTAAGGATGGATAATTATTCAACTTTCGTCATGCAACAAGTGTCTGTTTTAGTCGTGCATAACTGCTCATTTCGTTTCTTATTAATAAAATGGCTAGCTAGTTGTCTATGCTCATTACTGTGAAGCGTGTGATGTATTCAACTTGCAGTTGATCAACACAATTTGTGACGCAATTTAAAATTTGGTTGTCTACAAATTCAGATTCTAGACTCAGAGAGTACGCAATTTTTTAATCAATTACCTATCATCATGGTTTGAAAAGAAGACTCATGTTAGCGGACTAAAATTGATTTATGATCGATGCTTACTTTTGTCCTTTGTCCTAAAAGGCTTCTGTTTTTACTGCTTATTCTCCTTCCATAAATTGACTTTTGTCCTTTCAATCCTTCACCTTTTTGGTTGCCAATTTGATTTAGGAAGTTTTCTTATTTTTGGGTGCATACTGTACATTTTATTGGTCATCCAGAAGCCTTTCCTTTTGTCGACACAATGTAAGGCTACATGCGTCCTATTCTGATACCGTTTACCATGTCATGTGCGGGAGCTCTTGTGCACTATGGTAATATGATACTCCGTATTAAGTACTTTATGCTGCTCAAGTTGTGTTTCTGAACGGTTCTGAATAATGTTTTTAGACATGCCTATTGTGCAGTTAACCATTGTAGTTGAGCTGTTGCATGGGCCTTTGACATGTGCTCTTAACGTTTTACTGAAAATGCAATTCGCTAATAAGTCTGCCATTCAGGTTTGTGTTTGGTGCTGGCATCACATTATGGAAATGGCAGAGAAGGATGAGACAGAAGGAAGGTGTCCTGCTTGTCGCACTCCATATGATAAGGAAAGAATTGTTGGAACAGCTGCTAATTGTGAAAGGTTTTTCTTTGCCTCAGTTTTGTGAGATCATGTTTTGCAACCTACTAACTATTATACAATTGTTTCTGTCTTCTATTAACTACTTTGAGTACTCTCCCTATCCCTTCTAGTATAAATGAATGCTTTAATTTTTCATAGTTTTACTTGCGTTTTTCAATTTTTTTTTTTTTTTNNTTTTTTTTTTTAAAAAGCACAAATCTCAAAAAGCCAAGTCTAAAACATCTGACAACAGAAAACAGCTTACTAGTGTTCGTGTTATTCAGAGGAATCTTGTCTACATTGTGGGTTTGCCTCTCGATCTTGCTGATGAAGATGTGAGTGCTCCCTTGATGTCCTCTCAGCATCATTTTCTCTCGTATCTGTCATTGCTCCTCTGCTGAATCTTTCCTCTTTTTTATGGCCGTATTCTTATATGATTCTCATTGTTGTTATCCCTTTTAAATTTTGTGAGCAGCTTCTGCAGAGTAAAGAGTATTTTGGCCAGTATGGGAAGGTCTTAAAGGTGTCAATATCCCGCACTTCTGCTGGCACCATCCAACAGTTTCCAAACAATACTTGTAGTGTGTAAGTCAAATTTTACCTTAAAATTACAGTTAAAATGTCCGGCCTTTATTGTTCTCGGTTCAATCAATTATCTCTAGTTAATCCTTCTTTTTTCATTTTTCTGTTAGGTTAAGATGAAATCGAAATATATAAGATGTGTCTAGCTGTTTTGTTGGTCTTGCTAGAAGTCCACCCATGTAATCTGGAATAAACAGGCAAGGTTGTCAGGATCATGATCCTACTTTGGATCGAAGATGGATTGGTAGGGTCGGATCCTAGGATTGAATCGAGGATCGTTAGATCCTCAAAATAGCTTAGATGAACAAATTTACTTAAAAACTTTGGTATAATTTGTGCAATATAATGTTAAAAGTCTATTTAATGACATGAAAATCTTAATAATCATATTAATATTATACATGCGCGTTTAATTTAGAATCTTGAAGTATAGAAGAACAACCACCTTACAAAATTAGAACACAAATAAGCCTTTTACGATCCTACACAACCCTGCACGTTCCTATGCGATCCTACATGATTTTAGAACGATCATAGATCCTACGACTATTTGGATCGTTTTCAATTTTTTGGATTGTAGGATCGTACGATCGGTGTTTCATTATGGGCGGGGTCATTTAACATTGATGGAGGCGTGTCTACTAAAGTTTTGTTCACCCCCAATGTGTCTGAAAATATGACATTAGCGGTCATTTTTTAATATACACAAATGTATACATTGAAGAAAGTGAAAACATGTTCTTCTTTTTGGCTTTTAGATATATAACATATGGAAGAGAAGATGAAGCATACCGTTGCATTCAGTCAGTTCATGGATTCATATTGGATGGTAGACAGTTAAGGTATGGTGTTTATTGAGAGGATTTAGAAACAGTATCGTTGTTTATTGACCCATTTGGTCTGTTCTTTTGATGACTATAATTTTGTTTTATAGGGCATGTTTTGGAACCACAAAATACTGTCATGCATGGCTGAGAAATGTGGTACGACATCTGCTTACGTATAATGTGAATTAGCGGATAAAAATGTTGTTTATGAAATTAACACAATGTTTTTCTTATTTTTCCAGCCATGCACAAATCCTGATTGTTTGTACTTGCATGAGATTGGTTCACAGCAGGATAGCTTCATCAAAGATGAAATATGCACGGCATACTCAAGGTAATGTAAAATATCCCAATCGGTACTTTTATGGCTTTAGTTTTACGATAAAACTATTAAAGGTATTGGTGCAGGACATTGAGTAATTTGTTCAAACACAAGTTAGTCCTCTATTTTTACTAGGGTATCATATAATTCGGTCTTCATTCAATGTAGCTGTTCATTCAGATCATTTTACTTCTGTCCCAATTGATGTCGTAAAAGATGGGGCAGTGGTGGTTTGAACTCTTTTTTGTCTGCGTTTTCTTTTTAAGCTTTCGGAGGTAAATTAATGATTTGCCTTTTTTGTTGGATTTATCGTTTCTGCTTGAGCTCATGTAACTAAATTTTCTGGGGAGTGCATCTTACGTTCTGCCTCTGTACTTGTGGTGGCTTATTGGATGTATCATGAGTTCTAGTCTATGTTACAATTGTACCTAGAGCAATAAGGGGGAAATCTTACCTCGGATTTATTGAAGAACATTTTTGTTTGTGTAAAACACTTGTTTGTCATTTGGCCCACTTTGATATTCGTAGATGTTTTTGAGGCCTTGTTATAGGGACATGTAGTGTTCTTGTCAGCATTGTTAAATATCTCTGACCCATTTTCTTGTTAAATTTACCAATAATGAGCAGAGTTCAGGAAATTACTGGAATTAGTAATAACGTGCAGCGGCGTTCAGGAAATGTTTTGCCAGCTCCAGCTGATGGATATTGCCTTAGTAGCTCTACTGTGATAGGGAATCCTGTGGTCAAAAGTTCTTCAAATGTAAGAGTTTGATTTCCCTCCCTACACATCACTCTGATTGTTTAGCATTACATTTGATTTATGTTCTGTTTTCTTTTGATTGTGACTTGGTCTCTTGGAGATTTGTCATTTGTTATGAAGGCCCTTTTTAGAACGTCTTATGTTGTAAGGTGTTGTGTTTATTTAACGGTTGTTATTTGGAGCTTATAATTTAATTTTAGCTAAGATTTGTATGGTTAAGTGGCAGTATTACGGAGTATATTATCTGCTATATTTAATGAAAAGTGTGCATATGTTTTGAGGTTCATGTTTGACTGCAAGTAATCTCGAATGATTGGTTGGTTGAATGGTTTGCAGAATTCAGTAAGCAGTACAAGAGTTTCACCCCCTTCTAGCAGTTCTGGTAGATCTGGTGGTCTTCCTCCTGCTGCTTCATGGTAAGCATGTTAAGCATAATTTGTGCATAAATTTGAGTTAGCAGTTAATGCCAATTTCTGGAAGATTGAATTAATTTGAAGAGGATCTTTATTCGGATTTTAGTTTGTATTTTAAGTTGCTAGTACTGTTTTTTCTAAGTTTCAATGTATCAGGGGAACACGTGCATCCAATCACAATCCACCTACAGGGAGCTTAACTTCTTCAAATGGGCCCACCAAACAGAGTGCTGAACAAACGCATAGGCCGACTGTGGTTGCACCAGTTGTTTCTGGTACTGCAGAAACTTCTAGTGTGCCTAATAGTGTAGGTAAGAGGCATGTATTAAGTGAAGAAACTCAGGCAAAGCAATCCAAAAGTAAAATGGAAGCTTCAAGTACTGTTAAGCATCATTCAGGTGCAAAATCTCATGCAAGTATTGCGGAGGCATCTACTACTTGTTCAGAGGCTCTAGACGCGAAGTCAACAAGCCAGATGCCAGCTTCATTGCCAGCTAATGAAGGGAAAAATAGTATGCCTCTAGATATTAGAAATTCTATTGATGAGGGACCTGAACACGAGGGAGATAGGTCTACTGCAGACGTACATACAAAGGAACTTACTGTTGCGGTATCGTCTTTGAGTATTGATAAACAATCAAATAATGAATACTCGGAGGTTTATAGGCCTGATTACTCGACTGGAGATACTTCAATGTTACACAGGGATCACGATTTACAGTGGCATGAACCTGAGAAAACTAGTCTCGCAAGGCAAACTCTGACTTCTGAAACAGAAGATGATTTCGATAACCAGAGACTTAGAGATGCTATTGTCAGTCAGGCACCCTTGCCAGCATCATCCCCACTTCATATTTTAAGTAATTTTAGGGTTCCTTTACAGCCACAAGTGGGTGCGGATATCACAGGCAATTATGCTGTGAATCCTCCAATTGTACATAAAGCATCTGCTGAAGGTTTCGGAGTACATCTTCCCAGTACATCGGTCTCATCTAATGGATTATTTGAGCATCTTATGAATCATGCTTCTGGCCAGAGTACATCGGTCTCATCTAATGGATTCATGGAGCATATTATGAACCATTCTCCTGGCCAGAGTAATTCTTGGGTAAATGGTATTCAGGGACATCATTTCGGACCATTCAATGGTGGGACTGCCCATGTTGAACGGCCTCCTTTAGACATGGGAGAGAGCCACATAATATCAAATATTTTGTCGTTGGACCTTGATTCTTGGGGTGACTCTATGACATCTCAGAATCTTGCCAAGTTGCTCAGTGAAAATGATAAACAGGAGGGCTCCTTAAAGTCGCCCAACTCTTGGAAAAGTCAAGTTAGCAATCAGTCCAGATTTTCCTTTGCGAGGCAGGAAGACTCGAAAAATCATATATTTGGTATAGAGCCTACACTTGGCAGCATCAACCACACTGCAAACAATCCCTCTTTTGGCCAAGGCTTTGTAGAAAATAGAGACCCATATTTGGATAGAGTTGGCAACGGGTTTGGATTTCATCATCGTAATACGGAGCTAGCAGATAATTATTTTGGCGGTCATTCTGCTCTTCCATCCAGTAAACTCCCTGGTGCGTATCAATCAGTTTGTTTTATGTAATCTTGGTACAGTGTCTGTTTTATTCATGTTTTTTTGCATTAAAACGGGTTGCTTTAATGAAACAATTGACTTGAATCGCTGGTTAACCTCTGTTATGTAAACCGAACTGACAATTGTTCCTGCTCTTGAATTCAGTGTCAAGATCTCAAGTTTCTGCTCCTCCGGGCTTCACGTCCCCAAGTAGACCACCACCTCCTGGCTTTACTTCACACGAGAGAATTGATCAAAGTTTTGACTTTCTAAAGTCTGGTCAGTTTCTTCCGACTCCTTTGGCCTTCTCTATCGAATTATATCATTTCTATATAGAATATCATTTTTGGGTTTCTTCTTTGCAGGAAATCAGTTTCAAGAAACATCACCGTTCTTGAGAAATCCTTATCAGGCATCTCCTAGTGGAAATACAAGTACCAATGATTTTGAATTTATGGATCCTGCTATTCTGGCAGTTGGGAAAGGGAGGCTTCCAACTGGACCCCACAGCTCAGGCATTGATATGAGGCAAAATTTCCATGTACCAGCTCCTGGGTTTGAAAACGAGTTGAGATATCAGTTAATGCAAAGATCTCATTCCCCGTCGCAGAATCTTAGGTATAATGATGTTAGAGATAACTTCTCCCCTCCAAATAATGCTTATGGTTTTACCTCTCAACATATGGAGCATTCACAAGCCAATCATGCTTCCTCACAATTTGCACTCCAACAACCAAGGAACACGGTAATCTCGAATGGCCAATGGGATGGATGGAGTGAATTACAATCTCCAAATGATATGGGTATCGCAGAGCTGCTTAGAAATGACAGAGTGGGCTTGGACAAGTTATATGGTGGGTATGATAATTCTAAATTCCAAATGACAAATTCAGGGGATATATACAACAGGAGCTTTGGGATGTAAATCTGTTTTATTACTCTTTGCCTGTGAGCTAGCCTCGATAGATGGAGACACATGAACATCACGTTCCACAGAATGGCCTTGTACAAGAAGAGTATTACTGGCTACTAGTTTCCATGAGATTTTTTGGAGAACTGGGTTTTTGGAACCTACAACTAAGCGAAACTTTTGCTTTGTTTGTGGTATGTGGGCGCGGTGCATGGAAGATCACATGGAGATTTATTTTGATTATGTGAAGAAGTGATTTGCATTCAACTTTGGACCTGACACAATGTTAGAGGTAGTTGGAACCACATTTTCGTTTCGGTGCAAGTGTGACGAGAATTACCTGAATCTCGAAGACGTGCTAACTTCTCTAGACCAGGTGATTTTCTACATTTTTGTTACAGCTCTATAGTTTCCGTGATAACAGTTATTTGGTTTTTTCGTGATTAATGAATTTTTCCCTTTACTGTGCCTATTGCCCTTTTGCTTTCCAAAAAAAAAAATCGATGAGTGAATCTGATTAGGTTAGCTGATATGATATAGTAAATATCTCTGTTGGAAACTACTTGCCTTAGTGTTTGATGAACTAGTTTCAACATTGTGGTGCGTTTGACAATGAATGTTTTTTCGAATTGAGACATTGAGATAATCTTCTTCTTGTTTGGGTTTGTTTTGTGCTTTTACACATCTGCTATCTAAAAAATAAAGTGCATCATGAAACTGTTTTGGTTTGTAAGGGCGAAAGGAAATGAAATGAAATCAAGAGTTACAATGGGAAATCACTAGGGTCACTCTTCATTCCCTCACGTGCTTGGTTGTGACTTAGGAAACGGAATGAAATCAAATTGACTCAAACCCATCAACCACTAAAACCACTGTCAACACCCTGGACCACCACCGATGATGCCCACCTTGACCACCACCATGCTTGACGGAGGGGTCCGTTGAGCTTGCCGGCGGGTGGTGACCCAGCTACTTACCTCTATTTCATTTCCTGTTGAAATCCTTACTTCTACTCCCCAACACCCATATCGGCATATCAACCCACGGAAATTTCATTCCCTTGGGCCGTGAGAAGATGGTAATAGAATCGGGGTTATGAGAGGTAAATCCATTCCAGACAAAGTTAATGAAAAAGGGATCAAGCGAACATCAACAAAGGAAATAGGAAAATATCATTCCCTTTCCTGTAAGCCCCAAACTAAACAGTACAAGCTCACATTGAGATTTTACTATTCTTTAAGCATATTAGAAGATTGGTCAACTTGCAAATCTTTTTAATAATTCTATTTTTTCCTCCTCAGATTTGAGTCTACATTGTTGGTGGGGTTGCATTGCTGCAAACTAACAAGCGATAGCTAAAATCTCGGCTTTTTTTTTTTCCGAAGTTTGCGCTTACTGCTATCTTTTCTCACGACGGTCATGGTTCAAAGTTTTGTAAGCGAAAATGGACATACTACAAGCTTACTGCTATCTTCTCTTACGGCGGTCATGGTTCAAAGTTTTGGAAGCGTGAATGGACATAGAAAATTTTTGTGTCGATTATTTGGTAAATACCTTAACATGATGTCTCTTTGTCCATGGTTACCGAATGACAGATTTGAGATTGCAAAGCATTTGTCATGATCAATATATGACAGTGTCCTCAAAATGATGATGTCTTTTTGATTGCCTTTGATGTAGTTTTCTCTTGTGGCTCGGGTATTCTCTTAGACATTTCGAGGACATTGGTGTGCAAATTAGTGCTGTTTTTGCCATTTTATAAGATTTCTAAGAGATGGCTTTTTTTTTAAACGGGGGCCTTTTGGTTTACTAGTCAGAAGTCGATTGTCGGGTTCCTGTATTGATTGCGGATGTTTTCGACAAATTTCTACAAATTTGCGGATGTTAAAACGAGCCTTGTTTGCATTTCTCGGGAAAAAATCTTTGGCTATTTTGGATTATATACATAGTCGATTATTGGCATGTATATGTATATATAAACAATCATTGATTAATTTGCGGTTCATCAACCAATGAAAGCAACTATTTGATTGAACAGAATTATGGAACCGAATATACGGGCTTGCTAGACTTGTTTATCATACTCGTATAGTCGTATCTACATAATTTCTTACTACATAGTAAAACGATTTCATGCGTGACCAAGAAAGTTGAATTATATAATGTGCGCTGTTGTTGGACACTAATCTATAACACAAATTCTCGTTGAAGGACACTACCGTCTTCAATGAGACAAGCTGAATCTATAAACCCTATAATAATAATGAAAATACTTCGTAATAATAATTATTATTAAACTAGTACAACACAAAAACCTAGGTTTATATCTCGGTATATAGATCCTATACAAGTTTATTCATAATACTTTCCGTCTTTGCAAATACGTTTTATTTTTCACTATTTGGTTGTTTCTTGAATACCATTAAGGCCCTGTTCTTTTGGACTTAAAGTCGTTTAATATAAGTTCACTTCAGATCCTATAAGTTCAGTTCAGTTCAGATCCTATAAGTTCAGTTCAGTTCAGATCCTATAAGTTCAGTTCAGTTCAGATCAGATAAGTTTCAGTCCAAAAGAACAGGGCCTAAATATCTCACTTGCATTTCATCTTAGCTAGACAATAACCCGCTTGATCCACTTGCATCATGGTCGAATACTCAGATGTGGTTTTATTAGTTCTATTCATATTCCTTAAACCGTTCACTAGCCGGAGAAAAATAGTTACACGTTAAAAGACTTAATTAATCAACAAGTCTTGCTTCAGACGGTCTGAAATAAGACGGATTAAATGTCACAATTTTTATAATAGAATGTAACCATTTGTTCCGGGTGTAATTCCGAAGCAGTTATTTGCTACCACTCGTGGCTTGTAGAATGACGTCTTTGATTGAATCCTCCTTTCGGTCTCCTGAAACAATGAACAAACTGAGGGCTCGGCTTTGTACCGAGCGAACTCACTCCGACGCTCAAGTCAGTAAACTTAAAGGGATTAAGTTGTGTGTTACTTGGCGAAGTATATATTGTAGAGAGATAAGGAAGATATTACCAGATTATGAGGTGTTTAGGTTATATTTCGGGATCCTTTCCTCAATG
>LHUT01001272.1:0-22461 GCA_001412135.1 Silene latifolia subsp. alba
AAAAATAAAAAGTCTATAAATACCGCACATTCATTGCGCGGGATCTAAACTAGTTGCTTATTATGAATTTTGAAGAATACAAGTTGAAAACCCGCTAAATACGAATCACTTCGAGTTCAGGTTGGAAAAAACGGGTTATTCCGAGTTATTTTCCGATCGGGTTAGTGACGGCTTTTATTACGGAGTATATTTTACCCGTAGCAATAAGCCTCTAAACTCATACGCTAATACAGAAGACAGTTGGTTCCATCTCCCTTACCCGCCAAAACCTAAAACTGCAATAGTGCGACGAAAATGGCGGAAATAGAAATACAAGTTCGAAAGTTAAGCGGAGAATCAACCATTATCTCCATTTCTCCCTCCAAAACTGTTGCTGATTTGAAGCTTCTTTTGTCCGCTTCTTTTCCTTCCGCCTCTTCTTCTTCCTCCCCCAATTTTCACCTATTTCTAAAGGTATGTTCTTTTTTTTTTTTTTTTTAATTACATTGTGTTTCTTATTAATCTTTTCGATTTATTTTGGTGTTTTTCTTAGTATTTAATTTCTGGATATTGTTGTATTTAGCTGTTTATGTATTCTTTTGATATTATTAGGGATTAGAAGTTGGAATATCAGTCATGGTGTTACTGTTAGGGTTTTATAATTGCAACTCTTGAAATTTGCGAGGTTTAAGTTTGTATGTAATGACAATTTGGGGCGGAGCGACTTTGTTTCAAAGGGTGGGGAAGTTAGTGAACGATGATTGATTGGCTTGAGCGCGTTTCAGTGTCGAGAAAGGGAGACAGGGAGGGAGGGTTCAAAATTGGGAGTTTTAGTGTCGAGAATTGGGGGTTTGGTAGTGGTTGGGGCACAATTTTAGGTAGCCGCATCAGTCTAATGACACGGCCAAGCATTTGGTGACATTACTATGAGAACATCGGGTTTGGTAGTGGTTAGGCAAACTAAGTGTTGTACTGGTCTTCCATGATTTAGAGTGATGTACGAAATGCCCGGACACTAAAGTATCAGGCTTCACATATTTGTCAACAACTGAATAATAGTTGACATTATGTACTTCACTCAAAAAAATGATGGGCATAGTAGACTAATCGACCAACTTCAGACAATTTCGAAGGTACCAGTGAAATATGCTTCATATACATGTTATTCACCTAGTACAATCATGTACAATGCAATCTTGATTCTTCACCATCCAAGTCTGTTCCTAATGGCAACCATACTTGTTGGGTTTCACTCATCGCTCCTGGACCCACTGAACTAACCCCCTTTCACGCCTCCTTGGAGCTTCTCTAATTTCTGCACACATTCCGGCTTGCCAATTTTCACCGACTGTTGTCACACACTGCTTCATCTAGGAACTACAGAGATTTTGGATTCTGCAATAAGTCTTGCCATTATTCATATTCACCCCTTCCACCACTACCCCTCTTGTGTCGTCACATCCTCAACTTAGTTTAAAAAAGCGTGCCTGTGGCACACTGAGGCTCCCGCTTGGCCACCTCAAAGTGTCTTATGCGCAAGTGAGTCGCACCAAGTCGCACTTGAGGCACATTACTGTTAAATCCTATATTTTTTTTTTTCAAATTCTTTTATTTCACTTTCACCCTTCTCTTCTTCCCCTAATGCTTAATTTCCACTTAAAGATATGTTTGCCCTCTTTAAAAACAAAAGGGGATGATTGTTGCACAAAGAATTATTCTAAAATACAGATCTTCAAATAATAATCAATGTGGCTCCTGTTCATAAGGCGCATGCCTTCGCCTTGTTGCCTTGAAACCCCATCCCCTCAGTGCACAAGGCGCCTTCTCAAACTAAGATCCTGAAGTGGTGTATAACATTCAACACTTAGTCCTACAAGCTACCACCTTAGCTGCTTTATTTATTTTCCAGGATCTGCCTTTAAAGGCTATAAGGTAGCCTGCAGCATTAAGCTTACCAACATAAATCAATTTATTTTTCAAACTTGGGATGAACCCGTGTGTTCCTCAAGTCACAGATTTAATTTCCGTTAAAGGTGGGATTTCAGTATTTCACGGCCAAGCTTTATTGTTAAGCTGGGATTCTTAAGGAAAATTTGCCACGGCTTTGGCTTCTGAACTCTACAGGCCTAAAGTAATCCTTGAAGCTTGGGGATAACAGTGTGGGGAAACTTCTGTCTGTCAAATCATGCTCTCGTCACCACTGTTGCCATTCATAATTCTTTTTGCTAGTGGAAATTTACAACAAAGGGGTTTCATCTTGGTGAATCATTGTATTCTGTCTTGTAGAGATACAGAGTCTTTAGACCCCTTGTTTTAAGTCCCTATTTTTAGCTGAGACCTGGACTGAGATCAAAAGATGACAATGCATCAATGTACTGGTTTGAAGCTTCCTTCTGTCTAAAGATGGATGTCAAACTGTAATAAAGGGAGACATCATCAAAAGAGGCAGAGAACATCTTACCACTGTTTATGAACTGGTGAAGTATAGAAACTCTAAATTATTTCAAGAGAAAACACAGACAACAGATGTTATTGCTAGAGCAGTACAATTTCAAGTTAGTGTCAGACTGTCAGGTATTAATAAACAATAAACTTCACATGCTCTATGTCTGGGATACAGAGATACTATTCTGACGACCCATATATTTATTATGAAAATTGCGTTGGAGTAACATAGTTTATACTTTATTTGCTACTCCCTAATATTTGAACTGCTGTTTAATGGGCTTCGAGAATTTTGCTTTCTTCCCTTTTCCTTTCTTCATCGTATTCTGAAGACAAAGAAGAACTAATCCGTGGCTCCATTTGAAATGCAAGACATAGACATAATAATTAAAGGGAGAGTAATACTGACTATGTGATAATGGAGCATCTTTCTGGCAGTTGGACAGTTTTTATGCAATTTTAAATAGATGGTATTGTTTGTGCCAGGGCACAAAATTGGCTATGCAAAGTCAGATTGGGAGTCTTCTCATTAACTCCGGGGATTTTATTGCTCTTATTCCATTTACTAAGAAAGGCAAATTCCAAAACCTTCCACCAAAGGAATCTGCAGTATGCCCGCAGACTTCTGCACCAACCATGCATTCAGAGGCAGCAGAAGCAGCATGGCGTGACATGATGGAAGATCTGTCATATTTAAACAGTGCACCAAATTGTGAACAACAACCTGAATCCATAGCTGATGACCTATATATGAAAAGAAAGGATGCAATGTTGAAAGCACATGGCACAAGTAATTTATCCAAAAAACGGGGTCGGATGTCTACTTCTGAGATAAAAGGCGAGTTTGATGAAGAGCTCATATCTTGTATCTTACAATTTTCTAGAAAACATACGTTTGATAAGGATGTACGTGGAAGTATCTTCAAGATTTTGGAATCAGTTCATTGTTTATTAGATGTGAAAACTGGGAAGTGTGTGCTATTGAGCAACACTAGCATGCAGGATGGTAGTCAACCCTCTTTGTCATGCCGTTGCCCTGCTTGGCTGAAGACAACGATAAAAGGATTCACATTCTTGAACATTCTTGCTGGATTTTTTCAAGTGGTTGATGAAACAATCACATTTGAATTTGTTAAGGATTCACTTGATCAGCTTTGTAAACTTGGGTTTTGTGCCAGTATGGAGGATTTGACGCGTCTGTCAGATGTTTGCCCTAAGGTTAGTTCTTATGATTTTAAGCTTTCATACCTTTTTCTTTCGGATGGAATTCATGATAAATATTGTGTCACAGCTGTGTTGTTTAAGATAATATTCCTTTAATATGCATGGTTTTATTTGTTTATACTCCTCAAACCAACAACATGCTCCGTTTTTTTTCCTGCAGTGCACCTATTTGCTATATGCAACACACTTATTGCTTTCTTAGATATGGTTTGCATTAATACTAACAAGGTTGAAAGAGAGATTACGCTCCATGATAAAAATTTCATAACCATGCATTTCTTTAACAGAATATAACAAAATAGATCATATGTTTCCATGATTTCTAAATTTTGATATACTTTATAACTTGTAAGGATTAAAATTTCCAGATACCGACCTTTTCTTTTCCAGATTACATGACATCGTTGGAAGAATGGGATTGAAATTATGCAGTGTGACTTACACACTTTTGATACTATGTATTGACGTGAATAATTACGCAGAAATTACGTTGAATATAAATAGCATGGCTCATTCTTTGGATTTATAATTGGTGGTGGACTGGTTTTTCTTGGATCACTTTGGGCTAAGGAAAGATGTGCTTATTTGCGAGTCCTAGTTACTTATCTAAGATTAGCCTTTTTATAATATGTGTTCATCCAGAGATTCCTCGTCTTTTATCCCGGATTCTGTAACAACATTTCAATTTTGGTTTAGAAAAAGCCAAAAAGGTACTGGCTTGTTGAGATAACCTCGACCTTGATTTCGATCTGTGTTATTGTTCTTCCCTACTCTTGTAAGTTGTATCCACCAATTATTCTTGTATTCAATCCCGTTAAATGCTGTTAAACTTTAGGTCGTATATTTTGTTGACCAAGAGGCAGAGACAACAAAGTCGCTTGATGCCATCATCATTTGTAACCCCTCCGGAGGAAAGAGTGATCAAGTTAGAGATAATTGCATGGCAGGTAAAATTTACATACATTTATGATTATGTGCATTTGCCTGTTTAGCCTTCTAAGATATGTCTTCACTTCTCAACCCACTGTGTTGCAGACTTGCAGTGGATTTTGAATTCTTTTCTGATATTCTCATTTTCATGTCTTCAGCTCAAAAAAGAGTGCCTATGTCAAAGATTGTGAACTCAATAAACAAAAGGCAAACACTCTTCAGAGCAACTTTAGAGGAGGGTCTAAGTCTACTTATGGTATGTAGGAAGTAAAAGCCCTTCAATTTGTTGATTTTCAAGCTCCAAAGCCTGTGTGAAGCTTTTATAACATTATTTTTGGAATTTGTAGTCATAAAAAATTAAAAATACAACTCACATAAGCAGTAATTCTGCAATTTTTAATCCTGATGCCATAATCATCATATCTATCACAATTCACACAGGGGCCACTTTTTCTCATCTGTTACTCAGGTTTAGATTTATTGCCATGGAAATAGGCCGACAATTTTTCTGCCATCATGTATGGGGATTTAAGCTATCATTGTGGTGTGTGACATAATTTTGTATTATCTGAGTGGATGGTTGTGAGCTATGTGATTAGTTGGTGATGAGATTGTTTGTAGTGGATTTTAGGATATTATGGGAGATGGTTGCTATAGTGGTTGTGTGGGTGATTCAAGAAAGCCCCATCTTTGGCAATTTTTTCTCCACAATGTGTTTATTACCAATGCTTCGTTGTTGCTCAGCTAGATTAGCCATAAACTGTAGCTAGAAGGATGTTTTTATATGTTAAAATCATTTTCCATGACACTCAATACTTTCAACGACTGTATTATATTGTCTCCTATGTGTATATTAGCATGCTGTAGGCTTTGATTGCTGCTTTACTATTCATCCAACATCACCGTTGTGCCGTTTTTATCTGATATGTTTGCAATTTGTAATGTTTTTTATGCAGCTTGAAGGAAATTGTGCTTACAAGAATACTTTTTCCATGGAGCAACTAATTGCGTCTATAAAGAAAGCTGAACCTATGGCACACAGAAAAGCAGCAGCTAGGGATATAAGTTCATCACTCTCTCGTTCGGTTGATTCACGTTGTCGTGTATGTTCCTTCTCTGGATGTAGATAAATTTTTCATTACTGTATCGATATGCTCGTCTTTCAGTTTTTGAGAAATTGTTTCAAGCAGTTTAGTATAGATGGAAAGGCAAGCTCTACCAATTGCTCGTCTTTTCTCATGCGTTTTTTTTGCTTTTGTTTGTTGAACGATCGTAGCCTTGGTGGGTTGTAATCTAGTTTATGTTAAGTTATGGATGTAAAAAATGTCACTTATGATAGGCCTTCATTGAATGCTTCTATATGTTTCTGGCTTGTGGATTATGGTCTTGAGTTATTTTCTTTATTTTCAATGGTGACTTGTGTACTCATCTTGGTGGGAAAAAAAAAGGAAATGGAAATATTTTAGTCTAGTTTCGGAATTATTTTTCTCTTTCCTTCTGATGAACTCAAGCAAGTTACTCTTGACTAACTCACATAGTGAGGAACTGCAATATTCAAATTGTCAGACATTTATATAATATTAGTATGCATGCCTTTTCTATTGCATTCCGAATAGTTCTACAGAATCAACCTACACTTTTGAACAGCTATGAGTTACCAAAGTTCAAAGGTGTTGCTTGCACCTTTAATTCAGTCTTGTGATGGTCTGATGTCAACGTGGGATTTTGGTACTGTGGAAAGAGTCACCAAGTGAGTTTCTTTGATTTTTCCAAACTGTTCTGTCAGCAATTTTATAGAAAGTTATGCAGTGGGGATCTGCTGATGTTCATTGTGAGTTCATTTTGGGATGAAGTTATGCTATCTGGTAGATAAGACCCTCTGGCCTCAACTATTCTGTTCTAAATATGGCAGGATTTAGGACTTCTCTTTTCTACTTCTTGTTTTCCTGTTTAGTGCATTGTCCAAATCATTCTGCTCCAGCCTTTGTGTCCATGACTTGGATCTTTTCTTTAATGCTTATGAAAGAACTCACGAGCTCACTCCTTGCAACATTATCAACTTGACTTGATATCGTTGTTTGTGTTCGTTTTATAAATTGGACACTCATTTCCATCAATGTTTGATCTAATTAACCTTTCGTTTCAATATGTGCTTGCTTGATAATGCAGGAGACACATCCGCTATCACCATGGTCAATGCTTGAACATCTTAAGAAAGGCTTGGGATCTAAAGGACAGGTATCTTCTGAGTTTTTATGCTAGACACAAATAAAAAATGTAAATGTCTGTTTTTGTTTAACTTTTGCTTTGATAATTTGATACATGTTCTTTCTTCTTCATTGCCTTTACGTTATAATTTCTGATTTTCCAATTCATCCTTTCTGTAGTTTTAGTGAGTGAATGGAAAAAGTATTGTGCTAATACTCATAAGTCAACTATTGGTCATACTTGGTGTTAAATCTAGCATGCAACTCCACATAACAACCTAGCTATAATGTTTTGAAGATTACAGTGATCGTATGTGAGCCGATATTGGCCGGATTTATGGCACGACGACCTAGGCAGTTCGGTCTGTAAACAATTACAAGATCAAGTATCAAACAAAGTTTTAGTAACATGCATGAATTTCGCCTGGTATTTGGTGCAGATAGTCCATGCTGAAGAAATCAATGTGAGAGTAGCAGACTTCACTGAGATCCCAGATGAGCTATCAGCTAATACAAAGTTTGCTCTAAATTCTTTAGGAATAACTAAGCTATACAGCCATCAGGTTTGCTTCTGTCCTGTCCTGTCCTCTGTCTTGTTGCTTACAATCGGTAAATAACTAAATACTAAAAGTAGTAACTTCTATTGGTATATTTTGGATTTGTGCAGGCTGAGTCTATTAAGGCTTCATTGTGTGGCAAAAATGTTGTTGTGGCCACCATGACTTCCAGTGGGAAATCTCTTTGCTACAATGTCCCCGTCTTAGAAGCATTATCTCAAAATATGCTTTCTTGTGCTCTATATTTGTTCCCAACGAAGGTAAGTTATATATACTGATGGTATAGGTATCCGTAACACCTAGATTGCCTTTCTTCTGACTGCCAAATCATTTTTATGTTATCTTGATGCACAGGCTATTTTATTTTCATAATGAACTTTTCAGCATTTTGAAATTTTGAACTGTAATTTTTTAATTTCTGCCCGCACACTTGTTTGAGAAAATCTTTGTTGGTATTTGCTTGCAGGCCTTAGCCCAGGATCAGTTACGCACTTTGCTGGCTATGACTGAAAGATTTAAACACCTCAATGTTGGTGTTTATGATGGTGACACTTGTCAAGCACAGAGGATCTGGCTTCGTGATAATGCTAGATTGGTATTACATAAATTTAATAAGATTTTAATCAGTGTACTATAACTGATGTGTAGGCTTGTGAATGGTATGCTGATTGTCTTCTCACACTGGTTGCAGTTGATCACCAATCCAGATATGCTTCACTTGTCAATCTTGCCGTTTCATGGACAATTTCAACGAATTTTAGCAAATCTAAAGTAAATATTGCTGGATACTAGATAATGATCCTTATTTCCTTATTCTTTGTCTAAATTCTATCGGTATTATTTCCTTTTCTTCACGAATGTTTTGATCTTCTGTTTTGAGTTCTTTATTAACTGCGAAGATTTTTTTCCCCTAAGTTTCTAAAGCGTGATTTCCCATTCATCAATTAGGTTTGTTATCATTGATGAAGCACACGTTTATAAAGGAGCTTTTGGTTGTCATACTGCCCTTATTTTGAGGAGACTTCAGCGGTTATGTTCTCACGGTAATTGTTGTTGGCTGCTTCTGTATTGCCAAGGAGCCTCAACTTATGTGGTTGTATCCATGATTCCATGAGGATTCTTGGTCTAGAACCCCATTCTCAGTGAGTTGTAAGCATTGTACGTTAAGAGTCTCATACGTATCCTATGAAAGGTTACCTCAACAGATTATATTTTTTATGAAGGAGATCTGACTACATTAAAAGCTGGTGGGCCTGTCTATGTTAGTCCGACTCTATTGCAAGTGTTGGACACAACATGGTGTCTAAGTGTCAGACATGGCTATTTTGTGAGAAAAGTTTCATGTTTTTAGCCTAAAATGAAGTGCCGAACTGTGTCGGAATGTTGGACCCAAACTCGGCGTCAAGTGAAGTGTCTAAGTAACATATGGTTCAATTGTAGAATCTTGTTCTATACCTTGTAGGAGTATGAATTTAATGCGGAGTTTTCTGAACTCATGCAGCATACAGCTCTAATCCTTCCTTTGTTTTTTCCACTGCCACTTCGGCTAATCCCCGTGAGCATGCTATGGTAAGTTTATCTTAAAGCAGGCCTTTTAACCAGACACAACTGAAATTCTTATTTTAGTTTCCTTGTAATATTGAGTGATTAAGATTTTTGGTTCTTCAGGAACTTGCAAATTTACCAACTGTGGAGCTTATTGATAAAGATGGAAGTCCCTCAGGTCCAAAGCTCTTCATTCTTTGGAATCCACCATTGTGTAATAAAACTGTGGGTGCCTTGCTGCAAAATCTCTATTTTATTGGACGTTAGTTTACCATGTTGCTAATGGTCTATATTCACAAAATTTAGGTGACACAAGCTGGAAGCAAGAAAAAAATTGTTGTCACAGGGCATTCAAGGTATGCATACATGGTAACTATTTGCTTTACCCGTGAAGCTTGCAGCTATGGCTATGAAAGGATGATGTGCTTATTGGCCCTGCCAATGATTTGTTCTAGACTTCTTAAAATATGAGTGATGATATTTGTTCCATGGCTTATTGTGTAGAGAACAACCATATTCTCTTCACTTCTTCGACTTTGTATTTTAGCTGGGTAGTGTTACATTTACATTTGTAATGTAGTCAAATCTTATTCTTTGGCTTTGGAATATATCAGAACTTGGAATATAGAAAAACGACGATTTAAATGATCACTTCTTTTGCCAAGATGTAGTCAGTCGATGCAAAATTGCAAACCTCAAAGCAATTCTCGTTATGAGTCCTTAGAAACAGTATCTGAAAGCAACACAAGTACACATGGAGTAATGTTGTATTTCCACTCCCCCCTCCCCCCCACAGCTCATCATAGGTGGGAGTTATTTGAGGCATGGGGGTAATGTTGCTGATGTTAATAGAGGATTCATACGTCTTTGCCGAGTTTGCTCGAGTATACAAGATCTGATTGTCACTGACCAAGTGACCATTCCTTGTTTTTGCAGCCCTATAGTAGAGGCTTCATGCCTCTTTGCTGAGTTTGTGCAGCATGGACTACGCAGTATTGCTTTCTGCAAGACGCGCAAGCTTTGTGAACTTGTCTTGTCTTACACGTATGTGAATCTTATTCCCAGATCTTTACAGTTGATTTTATGTACTGTGACTGATATTTTTTGTATGAAAACTTTTGTATAATGTTGACTGGAGTACATATCCGGTTTTTCATTGTAGAATCTAGCATATCCAGGTGCGAAGACATATATGGTTATGCTTGGATACTCTGAAGGACATTAGAGATTTCTCCACCTGGACATCTTCTGTTTTCAGCTTAACGTTATTCCTTTCTAAGTCGTCATACTATAGATGACTCTTGGCATCATTGTATCATGTGAATCTAAATTCTTGGTTTTAACCTTAATACTCTGACAGACGTGAGATTCTCCAGGATACTGCACCTCATCTTGTGAATTCCATTTGTGCTTATCGTGCTGGTTATATTGCTGAGGTGAGTTTGCATATATTCTGATTTTGTTTTTCACCTCCTGTTATTCGTTTAATCTTGACAGCCGACATCCTGAAATGTACTTTAAAGTGATAAATCTACTAATGGCACAAGTGAAGATATAGAAATCTTCCTTTTTTTTTGAATATTATGTAGTCATACTGTCCCATGGGATGATCCTAGGACCAACATAAGTACTCCCAATTCCTCTCCAGCGACCTTCTACAGTTCTACTCTTCAGAGTGACTAGGGTCCTGAGCATTCCCGGACCACCACAAACTGTCCCGGGCTCCTCTAGCAAAACTAGGCTTGAATTCTTTGCACGTTCATCTGTGGCTCATCAAAAGTGTGGGAAATAGCACCGGATAATCCATTGTCATTTCATATGATCAACTATATCATCAATTTATCAAAAAGAGGAAATTATACAATAAAACCATTCCCAAATACAATTTGGCACCCTCAAATGACGTCAAATAGACTCAAAAACCATATACAAAGAGGGCACATCACATACATGCATGGTTATGTTTGGTAAATGGTAGATTGAACGTCTTTTTTTTTTCGGCATATTAGGGGATTTTAGCATATTTTTACTATTTGAAGTATTTGGTAAACGGCTTGTAGATATGGGCCCAATCTACTATTTTACTATATGCTAATGGAATACGCTTGTCAAAGTATCAATAAAGTATGTCATTTATAATTGCTTCGACTAATAATGATCCGTTGAATATCAAACAGTGCCATGATCCTTCTTTAACAACTATAGTAGCCAATTGTTTTTTACCAAATAGGTGATTAAAAACCAAGTTATTCTGATTTGCTAGTTAATCCATCACAAGCCGGTTGTCTAAATGAGGATTTGTTTCCAATTTTATCTAATTTCCCACCTGATTGAGAATTTGCTTAGGATAAACTTTAAAGCCAAATAGCAGTTGTATTTAGTGTGGGATGTCACCTTTGCTGCCATTTATAGGACAGTGTCAGGAAGCCTCTGTGTTCTGATTTTGATGTCGTAAAAAGTTGGGCCATCTTTGCTGTTTCCATGGGTAATATAAAGTAAAATTGGGACAGTATGTTTCGGATGGAATATTCATTTTTCTGTATTACACATGTTAAAAAGTTATCTAAGCTTTCGAACAATTTTATGTTTAGTATTGTAACCTAATGTCATTTAGTGATCACTTTGTAATCATACTGCAAACTCTGGACTAACTTATTACTGGCCTTCTGATATGCAGGATAGGAGGCGAATAGAGAGTGAATTCTTCAGTGGAAAGCTTTGTGGGGTTGCTGCTACTAATGCCCTTGAGTTGGGCATTGATGTAGGACACATTGACGCGACCTTGCATTTAGGATTCCCTGGCAGTGTTGCTAGGTAAATGATGTGGTTAATCCTGTTTTAATTTGATCTTGCAGAGATGTTGGCTAGCTTAGTTGGTAAAGTTATTGAGTTGTGGTACTCATGACCTAGGATCGATATCGGTCAGCATCATATTTGCCTTTGTGGCTCCCTCGATTTAAAAAGAAGAAAAAATGAATTATCTTGATTTTGCGGTCCTCTTTTCTAACTCACAATTTTTCCAGTGTATGGCAGCAAGCTGGTAGGTCTGGTAGAAGGGGGAAACCATCACTTGCGGTGTATGTTGCATTTGAAGGACCTTTGGACCAGTATTTTATGAACAATCCATTGAAATTATTCGGAAGTCCTATAGAGTGCTGTCATGTAGATTCTCAAAATCCAATGGTATCTACCACACTTTATCCTCTGAAACTTCGATAGTTATTAGACTGTAGAAATACAGTAATATACTTGCTACCTTTCTATTTTTATTCTCCCTGTATTCTTCATGGTTTTCCCTCCTTGTAGGTTCTTCAGCAACACCTTAGTTGTGCAGCTATGGAACATCCACTAAGTTTGATATACGACGAAAAATACTTTGGTTCTGGTTTAATTAGTGGTGTTGCATCTTTAGAGAGCAGGGGATATCTTTCTTCTGATCCCTCCCGTGACTCTCTGAATAGAATATGGAACTACATCGGCCCAGAGGTATGCTTTTAGGTTAAATGTTGGGAGTTTTATATCTTTTCCCCATTTACAGAACTGTATTTTGTAGGCTAGGCAAGTTTTTCCTTTCCCCCAGCGCACAGGGGCTGGCCGCGGCCACATAGTAATCATAATTATGACTCGGTCTATATTGTATTACAGAAATCACCTTCACGTGCTATCAGCATTCGAGCAATTGAGTCAGAGAAATACAAAGTAACTGACGGTCAAAGTAATGAAGTTCTAGAAGAGATTGAAGAGAGTAGGGCTTTTTTCCAGGTCAAGTATTTTTTTGCCAAATTAATTTTGCGGAGAGTGACGGAGACAACTTTCTTCATGATGCTGCAATATTTTTCTTTTACTAAAATTCACTGTCTTATTTTTATCTGTTTAGTTATGTGCTAGTCCCTTGCCTATATGCCTCTCAAATCATTCTAATTTCCCAGGTATATGAAGGCGCGGTCTACATGAATCAAGGTCAGACATATCTGGTGAAAGAGTTAAACTTGTCCAGTAAGATTGCTGTTTGCCAAAAAGCAGATCTGAAGTATTATACAAAGACTCGCGACTATACCGACATTGATGTCGTAGGAGGTTATCTCGTATGTCTATTTCAACCTTTTTTTTTTCTTTTAGATACTCCCTCGGTTTTTTATATATGTCATTCTCACATATTGACACGGTTTTCTCTTTAAATATCTCTCAGAATATATACATGAGCAAATCTTATGATAACTGTACTCTTACTGAAAATGATTTCTGTTAGGAATTTATTAGTACAAGTTTTATAATTGTTCTTGAAGCCAAAGACTTAGCTTGGAAAATGTAAACGACTGATAATAATACAAGAAAAAAAATACAGGGACCAATACCTTTTTAAAGCATTCTCATCCTACATCGTTCCTAATGGAACTTTAGCATCATAACAACTACTAACTTCATGCTTCTCGACTTTGTGATATAGACTCTGGGTGTGTTTATCATAGTATAGTGTCGGTCTATTCGACCTATGTAACAAAATGCTCCTCTTATGTTATGTAGCCCCAGTAACATATAACTATATGAGATCTAAGGTTGCCATAATGTTATTTCCCGTTATGCAACTCCCAACGAAAAAGCTGATATTTCAGCTGCCATAATGATATTTCTATGACAGAGTCGAGACCACTGCATTATTTTTCAAGAAAATTTTGGAGATTTGTGTGTGTATATATTTGTGTATTTAGTTCATTTGATAAACATTTTTCAAATTACAGCCACATTAGTCCCTGACATCCTGATACTGAGATTTTGCAACCTTTTTTGCATACGCGATTGATGCCCCATTTTTGTACGATCGTTGGATCATTTAGTAGCACAAGAAGCAAAAGCTCTTTGCAGCTGTTTGGGAGCTAGTTAGAGAGGGAAGAATGACCAAACACGATGTAAAAGACATTACTTTGGAAATTTGGTTGGTATGATTCATGACCCTGGTGCTCTTATAGAAAATGTCAGTGGATGTCCAATGATCAATTTGGTTGCATGTACTCTTGTTGAAGAACTTTTGGTCTGTGGACTTCTTGATCGTCCTCTCCTAAAATAGATTTAGTTTTTGTTTATCCATTCTGAACATGAATGAACATGCAAGTATGGTCTTTGTTCAGGTTTACTCCAGAATTACTGCATATTAGCACTCGGATAACCTCATAACCCTAATATTAACTATGATATTACCTATGTATTACCTTGTATATACCTGTACATAATGCTGACTGCTTTTTCCATGTTAGGCTTATCCACCCAGGGCTCCAAAGACTCAATTGGGTACAACTGCGATTACAACTTCCTGCCAAGTAACCACTACTTGGTTTGGATTTCGCCGTATTTCTAAGGGAAACAACCAAGTATTGGATACAGTTGATCTCGTACTTCCTAAATATTCTTATGATTCGCAGGTATTCTTACGAAACAACAAAGTATTGTATACAAGCTTCACTATCTTCAAAGTTATCACTCCGGTTTCATTTTTTTATCAGTGCTCACGAACTTTTTAACAGGCTGTTTGGATCCGAGTTCCTCCATCTGTGAAATTAGCGGTGGAAGGCCGTAACTTATCTTTTCGCTCTGGCTTACATGCTGCATCTCATGCGGTTCTCAATGTAGTTCCTCTGTAAGTTATCAGCATCACAAGGCTTTAAACTATCGCCAGGAGTATTCTAGTTCTAGTAGTATATGAATTGTCATATGAGATGATTGTACGTGTGATACGGTGTCATACAGTCTCATATAGGATTCACTCCCGGTCGTATATAAGATTGGGAGGAGAGAGCCTTTTCAACTTAGCAGATCGGGGTTGTGTATCAGGCTGTCCAGGTGGCCAATCACCAATCACTGTTTCAGGGTTCATCCACAGCGGAGAATTAGTGTCATTGGGTGGATGCGAACTGATGAAAGGGTCGGTAATACCTCATATGGAGTATTGCACTGATTGATCGGTCAATAGTCTAATTCTGTCAAAATTTGAATTGGGCAATCACTCTGAGATTACAACTTAGAACTAGTTAGGAGTTCTGCTTGCATGTATGAGATAAATAACATGCAATTTCTGTACTCTCTGTCTATATTTAAGGCTTATTAATAGTCCTTTGGGGGTTACTAAAATCTGCACCTTCTCATATTATAAGCTATTTTTTATGAATGATGACTTGGAAATGTGTAGATACATAATATGCGACTCGTCAGATGTGGCTCCAGAGTGCGCAAATCCTTATGAGACGCGCCGTGTACCAGAAAGAATCTTACTTTATGATCAACGTCCTGGAGGAACCGGCATCTCAACGCGGGTAATTAACTTAAAACTTGCTTCAGTTTAGATTATTTACCTCTAGAAGAATCAAGATTCATCAATTTAGCGCGCTTCTGTAGTGAAGGTTGTTAATAAGAAAGTTATGCCAGCCAAATTAGTGTTGTACAGATGTGTCTGTTTTCTTGAAGAAGGTACCGTTGCAGTTAAAAATTTGGGCATTAATAATCTAGCTTGCGGAAATGATCATTAGGGTTATTAATTATTATCGACGGGTCTAGGAAAATTTCCCGGAAATTTTAGTTTATTTGCAGACACAAGGAGACATCCGTCATTTTTCTATGAACTGAGTTATTCTCTTTACTTTTGCAATGCCAGTTAAGTAGATGACTTCATGACCATTGTGGGAAATTTTTGTCCCACGATCAGAAGTCACTGACTTTCACTTTCCATACTCATCAATTTTTTGTTCCATGATAAGCTGGGCGTATTTTAGAGGAGCAACGTAGTTTCCTACTTTCCTTATCTGGTTAAAAAAAATCAAAGCCGGCCAAATATATCTTTGGGTGGAAGACTGGTGATTGTTTGACTCTTAATGCTTTTCTTGGGTTTTCCAGAAGAAGCATGTTTTTTTCTCTCCCTCAAGTCTTAAGAGAGTGGACTGAACTCACAGAACTTCTTTCGCCATGCTATGCTTGTTGACAGAAAATCACTAGTATGATATTTCAATTCTCGCTAATGTTGATCAATTTAATGTGGGACAGATTCAACCATTTTTCAAGGATCTATTGACTGCTGCTTTAGATATGCTCACATCATGCCACTGTTCAGTAGAAACTGGTTGCCTCAACTGTGTCCATGTATGTTAGGTTTCCTAATTTCCGTAATTTTTATTTAAATGTACTTTCACAATGGTCGATTGCATCCTTTTTCCGATAAAGATTGATATTAGTGCTTCATTCTGCAGAATATACGTTGTCAGGAATATAATGAGCTCTTGCACAAGGATGCTGCAATCATGATAATTAAGGTTAAGACTTTAGAGGATAATTGAGACCTGTAATTGGTATAATTCCAGGTTAAGTGTCATCAATAACTTTAATGTTCTATCTCCTAATTTCAGGGAGTTTTAGAGGCCGAAGCTTTGCTCTTCAGACAAGATTCCGGCCCTGGGGAAACTGCAGCTTCTGAGTAAGGATTCCTGTTCAATGTCGGTTGGCTTTGAATCCCGGCTTCAAATATGAACAAGCATCTGCATCCCTGGGTCTCAGTACTGCTGCTGTCGTCGTTTTTTCACATTGGCCATGAATTAGATGAGCAGCAAATCCAAAATTTGATATGATAGATTGATAGGTCTCAAAAACTGAAGCTTCATATGGTGTATCATTAATTGAAATTACACAAGTAGCCTCCCTAGTCAGCCACACATAAAAAAAAAAAAAAACAACTCCGCTATCAATTAGGGGCTATCGTCATCAAATTTGGTTATGACGAGCCCCTAAGTTCATTTAATCATTATATTATACCAATTGTATGTTCAGAATAATTCTCGGCACTCTTTTGCAAGAGTTCTGTTTCCAATTGTTAGGTTTTTCTGAAGAGGAGGGTTTTAAGATCATTAGGTACTAAAAAAATGCGATATCTATCCATTATACAGACTTTCTGAAGAGGAGGGCTTTTCTTCTTGCCGTTGATTCATAGAGACTTTCTGAAGAGGGGGTTTTTAATCACTATAATGGATAGATATCTGGTCTCTGAATTTCGTCAACATTTTGTTAAGCTCAACAAAAGCCCCCTATAAAGCTATGTCAGGTCCTAAACCCCGTCACAAAAGTCTCTATGAAGAAGCAAAGCGATATCTATCCATTGTACTCCCTCCATTACTTATTATATGTCGTTCTAGGTGTTTTGATTTTTTGCATTATACTTGTCATTTTAGCCCTTCTATCATAAACACTCTCCAATTCCCAATGTTTTTGTCACATAAAATCTCTATATCAGCCAATAGAATGCATGAAAGAAAAGGACATGATAAGCAATGCACTCTTTCTTATGGACACGTGTAAAAAAATGTGCAGAAAAAGTAAATTAAGAAGGATAAAAAAGGAATAAATGCATGCCTTATTTTTGTGCTTCAATCTAAAAAGTCATAAAATAAATAATGGAGGGAGTAGTTGATATTTACAGTTTATATGTTGTCAAATATGGGCACTTATCATCAAATTTGATCTTTCAATTAAAAAGTGGTGTTAATTGTATTCTTCGCATTCAACCGCTTTGCTCATGTCAGTATCCTTTTACTTTTTGTTCGAAAACGAATAGACTAACTACTATAGAGCAACTTAAATGATGGTATTCTCTTCTGAACGAAAAAGATGGCCTATGCAGGTCTCGAACCTGCGACCTTCGCGTTATTAGCACGACGCTCTAACCAACTGAGCTAATAGGCCTCTTGTTTATAAAACGTCAGATATTAACTTTTGTCGGTTTATTGTGCATTGTTCAAACTTCGGGAGTTCAAATATCCGCTCCAAACTAAGCGAGCGGGGTTTATATATTGTGCCAGTTAAGAAACATTTTAAGGGAAGTAAATTTGCATCTTTGGAGAACAGCTTAATGTTGTAGGTTATTCTTATCGGAAATACAACTTAATAAACTAATTTCAATTCGTTTTCATATTAGTCATTTGAAATTTAAAACATCTAAAAAGTTTTGGCAAATTCAAGTGATGTTAGAAGTTTTATAGATGATAATTTGATGTATTTCCATACTCCTACGTCTTAGTCATTTGTCTACATACTTTGTGAGGGCTATTTTTATCAAAGTTAAACAAACGATTGGTACGGATGGAGTATATTGCATGGAGTTGGGAAGGACGACTAAAACTTGTGTTTAAACAGACTTCTTCGATTTAGAACACCAGGAACGGATTTAACTATGAATAAATAAACAAGAATTTTGGTTAAAAATTTGTGATAACTGGTTTTGAAGTCGAGATTTCATGCTCGGATCACTTTTCCGGACGAATTTGGTTACTGATTTGCTGAAGTAACTACAATGAAGATCAAAAGGAACAATTCCCAGTTTATATAAATAATCAAAATTCTTCAAGGCACTATAATTACCAATCTGAGTAGAATTACAATAAAGATCCAAAATTCTTGAGAGATTATTACACAAAATTGGTACAGAATAAATTAGTTTCTAAAACTGTATAAAAATGGGTAAAAAGAATAAACCAGCACCTGTTTTCCCTACTGCAGTTTACATTCTATTCTCCTGAAATGTATAAGAGCAATTTCTTCCTGTCGAAAATACATATTTTCCCTCCGTCCCAATCATTTGTTTACCTTTGATTAAAATACTCCTCACAAAGAATATAAGGAGTAAAAGGTAAACAAATGACCGAAACAAAGGGAGTAAATTGGAGATCTAAGATGTAAATAAGAGATCCTAAGGATTCATGAACGCCAAAATTCCGCCTCGTACTCTACATTTGCCAGTAAAATGCTAAATTCAACTATACTTCCTCTGCTATTCAGTTTGTGAGGCATTCCTGAAGGTATGTATTGCTCTGGTTCACATATCGATCCCATAATGGTTTATAACGACCAATCGCTAATTTTAACCATGGTTTCATATTCCCGTTGTAATGAACAACGGCTGCACTGTCTATCAACCGGTTATCAATATTCGAGTCATAACCTAACCCCAGAACGTGCCATCTACGGTCAAGTGGCTCAGTCAATCCATAAAAACTGAGAAGTCCGGGAGGAAGAGTACCTAATTTCCATAGGGTTCGATCAGCATTTTGCTCCATCCAGTAATGGTAATGTTCGGTCACATTCGCTTTCCTCCATGCAATCAAGTCGAAAATGTTCATCCCGAACGCCCATCCGCAAGCCTGAGGATCAAATTTCGAGCTGATGGTTGGGTTGGAGAAATTGAGATACTTATAATATCGATGAAATGCTTCTAGGCAAGTTTCAACAGCACCATTCACATTTCCATGCAAATCCAATGAGAAAAGTGGTACCAGATCCTTTTGAACGACTACATCATCGTCTAGGAAAACTACCTTCTCCAGCTGCGGATAAATGTCGGGGACATAGAAACGAAGGTGGTTCAATAGTGATAAATACTTTGGGTTCCGAAACTTGAGATCAACACTGAAAGTTTGGGACCCGCTGAAGTAGTAAGCTTGTGAGTCGGGGTCAAGAAGTTGTCGTGCTACAGGAGAGTAAGAAGCGTTTAACCAGGTAAACTCTTCAATATTTTGGACCTCGATAGTTGCGCCTTGGAAGTCGTTAGTATGGAACCAAGCTTGCATGGCACCATATGTGACCCCATTGGTAACGATGTGGAACACAAGTTGTTTCGGATGGTCAGCATTTGAAATGGTAGAGTTCACCACCACGGAAACTCCCACAAGGTTATCTGAAAATATACAGAAATGATACAAGTTGTTGTCCACAAGACGAGGAGAATTATCGTTCTCGTCTGCTAGCTGCTTCAACGATGGTAATCTCAACCAATCGGCCATTAATTTAATGTTTAAACAATGGAGGCTTTTTGGTAATGCTTCAGCAGCCAACTGTCCAAATACCGTGCTTTGAACACTTGCCGCATGGGCACGCTCTTCAAGTGCTTGAATATGAGATTTCATAGTTATTATGGTGGTGGCTATGTCATAATGAGCATCTTGAGCCTTAAAAAGTAGAGTTGAAAGGCTTTTCATTGTCGGTTCTGCTTCATCCAGTGAGACAGCCTCTCCTTTCATGGCGGTTTTTGAAAGTAGAAGCTGGCAACTTCTGATCTTTGAACTGAGTTCCCAGGCTAGCTGAAGGTTATTGTGCTCTTTTGCGATGACGACATATGCTTTGGCAAGGATCATTTGGTCGGCTAATTGCCTGGCAAGTGAGCCTGGACTTAATAACTGTTCTGTATAATTTAATCGCTCCAGAACAGGAACTACAACTTCATCTTTTTCCTGTCACAAATAACAAGAACAATAAGACCATGTATGCAAAACACCAAAAATGGAGCGCACTTACAATCTCTCCGTGGAGAGGAAACAATTTTACACCGACAATACGAAAGCTCTCTTATATAGTTATATGTTCTCCATCTCATATTTGTGTCCGACACTCCCGCCTCTTTTATAATTAACATCTGAAGTCTGAACAAAAAAGAGAAAAATAATTTCATCCGAGTATTACCACTTAACCAACTAAAGAAGGTTTCTTTGGATGAAAAAAGTTGGAGGGAAAAGGGCGGGAAGGGAGGGATACAAATTCGCTTATTTGGTAAACAAATACAACTGGAAGGAAATAGAGTGATCAATTTTCCCTCTTACGAGACAGTTCAAAATCCCTCCAACGTAAGAAATTTCATCCGAGTATTACCAGTTTTCTCATCCAAATCTTCTCAGCTAACAAGTCTAAGAACTGCACAGTGCACAGAACCTTAAATACTAATATGAGAACACTGACTGAGAACCGCACACAAAATCAATCGAGAATCCATACAAAATCAATTATCCCGCCTACATATAAAATGTTTCAGGGGCCTATATATGAGGCTATCTATAACCAGGAGATAACTGTAGGATACACATGATAGATTGATAACTATCGAAGAGAGGAAAATACAGATTCCATTTATTTTTACTCGATTCACCTTCCTTCATTATTCAACTTGAAGTCTACATGGGAACATTGTCCTACATAGCCTTTTACACTAGTTAAAAGTTAGTCTGAGACATACTGCACCAACATGGAACCAAACATTCACGATATATGTAAGAAAACTACTAAAGCACATTAGCAACACCACCAACATTGAGATGGAGGCCAAAAAGTTTTAAACTTGAGCTATTGCCAAACAAACAAGTTTTAGAACGCAATATAGCGTACTCAAGACGGGTTCTGGGATAGGCAAGTGACGCATTTGAAGTGCAACCGGTGAGGCAGTGATATGAAGATTCTCAACGTATATCGATCAGACCTTACTCGTATCTAGATTCTCATTAAGCAAAAGTAACATACACCTAAATCAACATTGATCAAGCTCAACCTGAATACTATCCTGGTCTCATAGGATCAAACAAACCGAAATTCGACATATACTAACTCATTCATTACAACCACTACCACAAATTATAGATGCAAATCCAACCCACCACAATCAAGCAACATCTCAAAATATCAAACAACAACTTAACTTTATACTTCAAACCAATTGAATAGTCCTCTATTCAATCAATTTGGATTCGGACCGACAAACAAACATCCTTCATCAAACAAACACCCAACTTTCTTATGTTACCACGTAAATTTAATACGCATTGGCCAATCATTTGTTTACTTTTGACTGAAATACCCCGTAATAATAAAAAGTAAACAAATGATTGAGACGGAGGGAGTATAAACTAGTTAAACATATCCGTCATCATCCGTTTCAATGAATTGTATACATTTCCAAATTCTCCGGACATAATTTAATATTAACTTTAATAGATAACTATTGACCGGGACGGAGGGCTAACATAAATGAGTAAGTTGATATGAAAAGTACCAGTGTCGGCAGACGAACATGATATTGATCATAATTATGTTGAACAACAAACAACAAAAGCCCAACAAAGCAGAAGAGCAAAAACAGGATCCAGATCCATTTAGGTATCCGTTTACGAACCGGGCGCCGGTAATCGGCAGCCCGTCGACGCATCCTTCAACGCCGACACTATCCAATACAATGTTAATTCAAAGACGACGACTTTTATTGCAATTTTGAGAGCTGACCCACTTAGTAATTTGGTGTAATTTGATGAAAATGAATGAAACCCAATTCAGATTTTGGGTAGAAAATGGTGCCCACGATGATGATTTTTCGAGTTATTAAGCGAAGATGAGGAAATGATCAAGAAATGGGATTTGTTTATGGGGAAGAAATTAGGAGTTTGGGCAAATTGTTGTTGTTTAGTATTCTAGTGAGTGTATATCGTGGGGTTGAAGTGGGAAAAGAGGAATGAAAAGATGCTGATTTTAGTGAAAACAATAAGTCTTGCCGTTAAATGACTACATTTGATCCGTCTTATTTCAGACGGAAAATAATCTGTCTGAAATAAGAATTTAAGTAATGAAAATAGATTAAATGGCAATAATGGATGCAGAGAAGGGCGATATAGTGTCTCTAGTCTCTACAATTTTGTTTAATGTCAGAGTAGGTGACATTAGCGAGACCGTGACTTTCTTTGGAATAAGAATCATTCCCAGCGTTTTGCTAATTTGATTGGTTGGCATAAAGT
>LHUT01001273.1:0-28814 GCA_001412135.1 Silene latifolia subsp. alba
GCCGTCTTTTATTGCGACATTTTAGGCGTGCCACCCGACCCGAAAAGACTGACCTGAGACCCGAAGTGACTCGCGCTACTTCACCTGAATGTGTCCCGAAAACCCGAATTGACCCGAGCTTTCTTGACCCGTAACTGACTCGATCCGAAACCACCAACCCGAAAATGACCCGACAAAATATAACTCTAATTGAATCGAAAATACTTAAAATGGCTATTTCTCTATTATTCATTAACCAGAAAATGACCCGACCCGAAACAACCCGTACCGCTTGACCCGAAACAGACCCGACCAACAAACCCGAAATAGTCCCGAAACCCAAAATGAGTCGTCCCGATCCGAATTAACCCCGAAATCAATGAAAAACCCGAACTAACCTGACCCGAACCCGACCCGTTGACCCGTTTTGTCAGGTCTAGCTGTAACACTCCAAAAGAGTATGAGATTAAGTTGTCCCACATGGGCGAATTGAGTAGCTTATGAAATTTTTATAAGGGTTTTCACCCATCACTTAGTAACAAAACCTTATACTTTTGGGCTTATGTTGGGACAAATAATGTGTCAAAACATGCACATTTCATCTAATTGGAGTCGTGTTACGACGATGACGGATCGAGTTGTTATATTAGCTATAAAGTTTATCTTAATCACTTTAGCTATAAAGTTTATCTTAATTACTCAACCAAAAATGGTCTGACCTCAAATGACACGTAACAACATAACTGGAATAGACTTCAAATCCGAATTGTTTAAAAAATGACTCGAAAATATGACATACCTAAATTCGCGCTACCGAGACGGTTATTTGTTGTCTTACATTATTTTGGACTGTATCAGTCAATTATTATCCCTTATATTTTAAGAATAAACAACAATTGACCGGAATACAGGAATTATTATTATTTTTTTGGATATTTGCTATGCATTCTTATATGTACTCGACCCGAGTTAAAAGCTTAAAACGGATAGCTTCGGATTACGGGGACTACTGATCAAGTTGATCGAACTTTGTTCACCACCAAAAATTTCAGGGTTACAAACTCTACTAAAAACAAAGCTATCAACCTTTGTTCCTTGTTAAACTTGAATCAATGGCGGTTGCAGCACCAGGGCAACTCAACGTGGATGAATACACATCTTGGGGTTCTAGAAACGTTGATTGTTTCCACAAATTAGAACAAATTGGTGAAGGCACTTATGGGTATTTCTCCCACTTCTCAATTCTTTTTTATTTTGATTTCTGGGTTATGATTTGAATTGGGTTTTTATGGATTGAATGTGGGTTTTAAGATATTTGATTGATAATTATTTATTGTTAGATGATGTTGCTGTTTCTTCAATTTGCCAATTTTGATTGAGTTATTGTTTTCCTTCCTCCTGTTTATTAGTTTAATTTGCAGTAAAAGCAAATTGGTGAAGTAGTTTTTATGGGATTTGTATTATGGGGTAAAAAGTTTATACCTTGGTAGTATGGAATTGATTAGCAATTGGGGCCTTTTGTTGTTATTACTCCTTGATTATGTTGCTTGATTTGATTAATGTTTTCCTTTCTATATGTTGCAAAAAAAAATGTCCACTTTGCATTCCTTGTGTTTCAATGCACCATAATATGGTATGTATTCGGATGTATAGAAGTTTGTGGTGGACAAGAATTTTCAGATTGAGTTTGTGGTGGACATAATTCGTCCGAAACCCGCTGTAGCAATGAAGTTCCTGAATCAAGGCCAATACTATGTAGGAGTATTAAGATACTTACTTGATTTCTTCGAGTTTGTGCTGGCTATTCCATGGATTTGGAGGGGGATTGACAAGGGTTTATGATGCTATTGTGTATGGATAAATGGATTATGGAGTTGCATTGGTTTTTGCTATGATTGTGGGATGTGCCATGGTTTTGTTGATCTGAAGGGTATCCGTTCAGCATTTTTAGAAAGATTTCATGTCCCTTAAACTTATATCGTAGTTTGGATGTCTTTGGTTAGGTTTCTTGGCCTCAACTAAATGTAGATTATCGGTAAGGTTTTTGGAGGTCTAATGCAGATTTTTTGCGATTGAATTCGCTAGAGCTGACTTAATGCTTAGAAAGGGTTGAATTTTAAGATTGGGCTTGGTATAATTTCAAATTTTTATTTGGGTGAAATTTAGTGATTGCTAGCACACGCACACACATTATGATGATGTGCCTATCCCTAAAGAAATGTCCTTATTCGTCCGACTTTTTCTTACTGCAGGCAAGTCTACATGGCTAAAGAAATTGATACCGGCGAAATTGTTGCTTTGAAAAAAATAAGAATGGACAATGAAAAGGAAGGGGTATGTATTTATTGACAAAGCTAAATCTATCTGCTGTCAAAATTAATAATGTTCTGAAACAGTGTTGAGAAATTATCATATCATACTGAGATAATTATTGTTAACTACTATAGTTTCCAATAACTGCCATACGAGAAATCAAAATCTTGAAGAAGCTGCATCACGAAAATGTCGTCAATCTAAAGGAGATTGTAACTTCACCAGGTTATTTTCTATTTGACTTGCACTGCCTGTTCAGTTATTTTTCTTTAAATTTTAATCAGAAAAGTTCCATACGTATCTACCTTGCTCATTTCATTAACGTTGTTCTCCTTTTCAGGACCTGAGAAGGATGAACGAGGAAGGCCAGGCAAGTTACTGTGTCTTTTGTTCATTCTATATTTTATCAATTCCCCTTCCTCTTGAAGCGTTATTCAGTATGGTCTGATCTCAGTGTACTTGTTGCAGATGCAAATTGTAAATTTAAGGGTGGTATCTACATGGTTTTTGAGTACATGGATCATGATTTGACTGGCCTTTCGAGTCGCGATAAGATGTTCTCAATTCCTCAAATCAAGGTATTTGACAAGTATATGGATCTTATATGAGTATTGACCACCACTCGATTTCTAAGCAATTGCATCTCTTGTATGCTTCAGTGTTATATGAGACAGCTTCTAACAGGACTTCATTACTGTCATGTAAATCAAGTTCTCCATCGTGACATTAAAGGTCAGAATACAACATATTTTCCTTGGTTTTTGGTTGGATTACGAATTTGGAATTAACAGTGTATTATGTCAGGTTCTAATCTTCTTATAGACAATGAGGGGATGCTGAAGCTTGCAGATTTTGGGCTTGCTCGTTCCTTTTCAAATGAGCACAATGGGAATCTCACCAACCGTGTCATCACCCTTTGGTATAGGTGAGCAACTGATTTGATTTTATGGGTAAAATTATGCTCCAGTATTTATATATTTCTATTCTGTTTTTATCTTTCCAATTTTTTCCCAACCCGGAGTGGATCAACTTCGAGTTACATTCCTATATCCCAATGTCTAATGTATGAATATCGAATCAGGCCACCAGAACTGCTGCTTGGAAGCACAAGGTATGGTCCCGCTGTTGATATGTGGTCAGTCGGCTGTATCTTTGCAGAGCTGCTTGATGGAAAACCAGTATTCCCTGGGAAGGACGAGGTAGATATCTTTTTTATGTTTTTTTTGTTTTTTTTAATGGGAGGTTCAAGTTTCTCTTGTCATTGGTGTGTGACAGCAAAATGTCAAGGTTTCACAATGTTGGATGGCTTCCATAAGTTGATCTGTGTATCATCAAAAAATCATACATGAAATAATCTATTTGTGAAATCATCATTCGCAACCAAGAATCTACATGTTTCTGCAATAGTGAGTACTGATGATCGAATGTTCTGTTGTGGATAAGGGTCTCATGGTGTGTCAGAACTCTCAAATGTCAGAACTCAAGGTTTCTTAAATCAGTGCATGTTTGATCTAAGTTTGAACTATTCATGTTAATTGTTGGTTTTTTTGAAGGACTATTCTTAGGCTAATTATTATTCTAAAGCCTCACTATTCTAAAGCAAACTGACTAACTAAACTCCTGTGTTTCTTGTATCATGGCATAGCTGTGTCGTTGCATTTTACGACAATTTTCAGTAAGGGTCATCCTAAAACAAACTCTTTGTTTTAACAAATGTATAAGCCTCTACATACATCTGATATCCCTTGCATGGCGGGAGCGATTGAGGCACTGTAATATTGTTGTTGTTGTTGCTGCTGCTGTGGTTGTGCTACTAAAGAATAGCTATAATGGCCCAGGATAAGATCTTGTTCCTATTTTTGTTAGGTCTTCATTGTAAGGGACTGTGGCCTGTTATCACACTTCTACATAGAATTAAGTAGCCAAATGTTTGTTTGTGTGCTATGGGGAAGTCAACGTGTCTTGCTGCAGTTCACGTTGCTCTATGCCTCTATATGTAATGCCTACTATGCCATGTCAAGTATAGGCTGCCTTCCATTTTGAGAGCTCTGGTTACTTCTACTGAGTACTGTGATAAACTCATTTTGGCCTGCATGATGCTGGGTTTTATGACTTTATCTATATGTGCTTTGCGGTATTGTAGCCGGAGCAAATAAATAGGATCTTTGAGCTTTGTGGAGCTCCAGATGAGGCTAACTGGCCTGGAATTGCAAAACTTCCCTGGTATACCAATTTCAAGCCTAATCGACCTATGAAGAGACGCGTCCGAGAGTATTTTAGACAGTAAGTTGACGGAATCTAATGATGCCTAGGTAGCAAGAAATATTTTGTCAAATGAATTATTTCTTCACATTTGTTTTTTCATGTTCTTTTTGGGTGATAGCTTTGATCGCCATGCACTGGACTTACTGGAGAAAATGCTGACACTTGACCCAGCTCAGGTAATAAATCCCAGTTGCCTGTTTTAACTCTCGGGCTTTTTTTTTTTTTTTTTTTTTTTTTTTTTTTATTTTAAGAATCGAGAGTTGTTTCGTATTTGTAGTTGCTCTTGGCCGTGGTATTAAATCTTTGTAATCTTGATCATGGATTGGTCACCGCAGTATAATCTCGGTGATTGTGACTTTGTGAAATAGATGCGGCTAAGAACCGTTGAATAATGCAGTCACGGTAACCTATAAAACCTGTACAAGCGGTAGATTATATACCATGTAATTTTGATTGATCTACCTAAAAAAACAACAGTGCAAATTGGTCATTACTCAGTAGCCAGAAATTAGATGATGTTTGCAATGCTTGAGTTGACGATGTGCCGATATTAGATTACCAATTTAACCTCCATTACTCACTCCCAACTCCGTACAGAGGATTACTGCCAAAGATGCACTTGATGCCGAGTACTTTTGGACTGATCCGTTGCCTTGTGATCCTAAGAGGTTTCTTTTTGTTTCTCCATTCTCTTTCGTGGTTCACATTTTTAGAATGTAAACACGATTTTTTACAATGTAATTTGAGTTTTTAAGAAAAGCCAGTTTTTTCACTAACCAGTTTACCCAAGTATGAAGCGTCGCATGAATTCCAAACAAAGAAAAAACGCCAACATCAGAAACAGCAGGAAGAAGACGCAAAACGTCAGAAATTACAGCATCCACCCCATCAGCCTCGTCAACCTGTTCAGCAATCGGGCCAAGCACATGGTCAGGCACGTCCAGGGCCGAGCAGACCCGTTCACAACTCACAACAATCAGGCCCAGCTGGTCCTGGCTCTCATTACGGAAATCCTCGAGGATCTTCTGGAGGCCCGAACAGATATCCTCAGAGTGGAAACCCTGGTGGTGGATATAGCCATCCGAACCGTGCAGCCCAAGGTGGGAGTGGCAGCTATGGGAATGCTGCTTACTCGCAACAAAGGCGTGGTGAACCATATGGTTCGAGTGGGTTAGCTGGTCCTGGTCCTGGTCCTAGGGGCGGTGGAAGTGGAACAAGTGGGTATGGTAGAGGTGCACCAAACCATCAGCAAGGTGGTCCTTATGGTGGTGCTGGTCCGGGTGGGGGCCGTGGGAACCGGAATCAACAATATGGTTGGCAGCGGTAACGTTCCAAACCTTGCCGGAGGTATAATGAGGAATTTTCTTGGATTTAACATGTACGAATGTACCTGATTGTGTCATTATATGTGATGACCTTTACTTTATGGTCTCAAAATTTAAGCTAAAAGTTCATTTTGTTTACTGTAATATGAGTATTTATGAAATTTTCGCTAGTAGAGTTGTCGGATATGTGACAAACTGAGGTGGTAATCTCCTTTATAATGTAAGGGCCGAGCTTTACCATTTAGATTCCACTGATATTGCTGCGATTCAAGAACGTGATATGTGCTCAATATATCGTAATACACATTTTATACCCTAATGTTCTTGTGGCTCATTTGACTCCATCTGGATAATTTCTTAGGAGTTTTCAAGCAACATATATTTTTCACTTAAAAACAGCTTTAATTTCTATTCCGTATGTTTTTCTTTTAATGGGACAGACTAGTTGGAATGCCCGTACGATGTACGGGCNCATTGAACTAACGAAAAAAAAAAAAATTGTATTTCATTGAACTAACGGAAAAAAAATCTAATTTATTGGCAGAAACTTTGTAACAAGGTATTTTCATGTGTAAACCAAAATTGAAGGGACCCGTAAAATTTATTTTCTGGATCCGCCACTGCTTAGTACTATTTACGTTATACTTCCTCTGTCTCAGTCAGTAGTTATGATTTTCCAATTTTAGGTGTATCAGTCAGTAGTTATGATTTTCCAATTTTAGGTGTATCATGTGGTCCAATCTTATTATTAAAATGCTTTCTCTCACAGTTGATGTTTATCCCGATTTTAATTGATAGCTAATGAATGGAACGGGGGAGTAATATTTAGTAAATTTGAGTTATTAGTAACTACAATGATATACGTATAAAGATACAACAATAATGCACACAAAGTGAATAATTCACACATATTTGCTTACCAATAAGTCTTGCTTCAGACGGTCTGAAATAAGACAGACCAAATGTCACCATTTTTTTGAATAGAATGTAACCATTTAATAACAAAATGTTGTAACTAAAATTGTCACTTTTTACCCTGAAAATAGTGTTAACATTTTATCAGCAAATAGTAACATTTTACCGTAAAATGACTATATTTGGTCCGTATTATTTCAGATAAGAAATAGCCCGTTTAAAATAAGAATTTGTGTTTGCTTAATGGATGTACAATAAATACTACGAAGTATAACTCATTTGCATAATAGGATTAAGAGTAGGAGTCAGGGGCGGAGGGAGCTAGTAACATGGGGTTGCCCATGTTAACCCCCAACTCTAAAATTTAAAAGAAAGATAATCTTTGTTGTTACCCCTGTTAACATAGAAACACACACACGGGCCTTGATCAAATACAAAGAACCAATCAGGAAAAGTAACAAATTAGTGTTGCAAAGTTGACGTTTTGGTTTTCTAGAATTTGTGTTTATTTTATTACTTATTAATTTTCTTTTTTTTACAATTACATTGCATTTTTTTCGCTATCCCTTATCATTAATAGGATTATGACTTATGAGTAGGAGTAATACATGTAAGATATGCTTGTAACTTATCATTATGGTCAAGAGTATCATACTCTATATATGAATAGGTCTCTCCTACTCTACGAATTAGGAGTAGTATATGAAAACTACGAACTCGCCTGATCTACTTTTACAATTATGTAGTATTAACAATAATTTCATTATTAAAAATACGGAGTAATAACTAAAATAAAAAAATATTTACAATTTCTCAAAACTTACTCTTTAATATCGTTTGAAAAGTTCACGTGTTTGCAAAATTGAAGTAGAAACGCTGCTGCACTATTTGTCTACACTCATTGCACTGCAAAGTAATTGCCAATTCGTTTGATTAGGAAAATGAAGGACTTGACAATATAAGCTTTGTTATTATTCATCCTCGCCCTTCAACCCTATTAACGAATTTTTGTTGAAGAATCTGTCATTACTTACCCATCAATAAAAAAAATGCATCAACAAACAATAATATGTCGCATCAATTATACATGTAATAGAGAAGCTCTTGAGATTGATAAAATCTCAAAAAAATTCATTAACTTCTCACCAAACATGTAGGAATTAGGAAAAACAATCTACGTGTAATTGAAGCTTGGGGCAAGAAGCAGTGTTTATAGCTTAATAAATAAATATACACATAAAAATAAGGTGATTATTAAAGATGATAAGAGAAATATAAAACTTATGTAATATGTAATACTCCGTACTCCACATAGGAAATAATTATCTCTTTGGTAATGATAATTATCTCTTAGATGGACTCCACCACAGATGTAGTCCTCCATCAGAATTCAGAGATGCTACGAAGTAATAAATTCACATATAATAATATTAATAGGATTATTGTATCCTACTCAAACTACTATAAGTTATATTATGAAGTATTATCAATTGTAAAAAAAATTATTCTTAAGAAAGACGGTCTCTCATTAATGTTAGTGAGAGACCTCTCTCATAAGAGTTAGTTAGTATTTTTATTTAGTTTTTTTCTTTTTCTTTTTAGTATATGATTGGTTCCATCTCAATAATATAATTTCTAATTTAATTAGTATTGTAAATGAATGATCTATCAATATTGCTCCTAATGTTTTAACTACCACGCCCTTTGTCAAAATGACATTGTCCCCCAATCTTTATGATTAAAGGGATAGTTTTGTTAATCTATCTATATATAAGTCGTACAAAAATTAGAAAAATACTTGTGTCCTCTGAAAGGACCGTCCTGCTTACATCTAAAATCAATCCACCAAATGTAATATTGTAAAAACTTGGGTGTAAGGAGTACGGTCCCTCCGAAAGACACAATTTTTTTTCCAAAAATTATAGTAGTTGGAATTTTGAACAAAGGTATACATAATGTGACAAAACATGAAATTGCTCTATTAAAGACTAACAGCTTGGTGTTTAGTCAAAATTCCAAACACCTACATAGATTTTGACTTGTGATTTAGGTGTTATATCCGTATATTATGTAGTAGTCCTTATTATAATGAGAGGGAGCTCTCTAATATGGACTACTATTTTTCCTAATACATTGTATAATTTATCCTCGCATAATCATATAGTAGTTATAGATTACTTCCAAATAAAAGCATAAATAAAATAATAAGTTACGAAAAAGTGGTTGTATACTTGTATTATCTCATGTTAAGCATAAGGTAAAGTTCTGAAGCAGTGATTGTAGATTAGTCCCCAACACTACAATACAATTATTATGAGTAAATTCTTTAATATGTTAATCAATAAGAATTTCAACACATGTTAAGCATAAGGTAAAGTTCTGAAGAAGTGATTGTAGATTAGTCCCCTTGTTTTTATGTAAAGGTGGTGTCTTGCATCATCCTATCCGAGCTTAACTATTTATTAAGAAAAAAAAAGTTAAATATACGTAAAGAAGATAAAGCAAAGAGTAAGAAAAAGTCTTACCAATGAACCTGCTAAACAACGGAGCGTTAAAACTATTACAATGGAAAAAAAATGACCTTTTAAGACTTTTATTTATGAACCTTTGCAATAATGCTATTGCTACGTATACCCTCCATAACAATACCTGTAAAACAACAAAGCAAGCATTAGTATAACGAAACTTAAATTAGGAAATACAAAGGCAACGAATATAATTCATCTTGCATACAATTAACATAAGCTTGAAAAGTGAAAACATTAATATGGGTAACAAATTGATTGATATGTACTTGTTGAATATTATGGACTATTTATATGGCTCTAAAGAATTGGCTGAAACCTGGTAAAACTCTTCTTTTATTATGAGCTCTCTTAAACTCCTATTTGAATTCTCTTAGAACTTATTATATTTCTTAGTTAATAATTATTTTCAATTTTCAATTTACATTAGGTAGTCTAAAAAAGTTGGACTCTCTAATATCGCTCGAAAAGTTTCTGCTTTATATATATGTATTGATTGATTGTACATTAAACAGGTCGCGATAAGTAATTACAAATATAAATGGTCATATTCAGGTCGCAGTTTATGAACCTGGCACGATTGATTATTTTGTACGACATTTGCATAAACGATGATTATATTAGCCACCCATTTTCTAAAAGTAGCTATTAGAAATATTTATGTAACTATTTTAATAATAGTAAAAAAAAATAAGACGGTTTTACAATAAAATACGGTAAAAACCGTAAGGTGGACCTTTTCAAGTGAAAGTAGGCCCATTGAAAAGCGCTCAAATAAAACGACCCTCCCTTCCATTTTGCCAATCAAACATTCAAACCAACCTTCTCTCTTCGCTTTCTCGAGATCGATCTGGTACAACAATGGCTGACGACGAGGTATATCAATATATCATACCTCTACTTTTTATTTATTTTTATATTTGTCTTTTATTTCCTGGTTATATATTTCGCAATTGCAAATAGCTGTTAAATTATCTTAATTGTGTTGTTTTTTATTTGTCTTGAAATTAATCTGGCATTTACGATTGATTTACTGAATTTGTCGCGGAAATTTGTATATCATTTGTTGACTATGCAGATTTGTGTAGTACAGGGTGAAATTTGGAGAGAAAGTATTGGAAATGTTATATTTTACTTTGATGTTTGTTAATTGATGAGAATTTAGGGGTATTTTGGATTTGTTACGGAAGGAATAATGCCGGAATGAAGGAGGAGAAATCAAATTGCAAGCATTTTTTTCAGACAATGCCTTGAATTTGATTTCTCTTTGTTATCTGTATGGCAATTGGTAGAGAAATTATGTATCTTTTAGGTTAATAGATGGCTATAGTCCTATAGATCCCTTGCTTAAATTTCGGAGTTGGAGAGGTGACGGGAATTTGTTGAATACCTAGTGTCCCGTTTAATACTCTCTCCTATCCAATAGGTTCTTTACATTTGATTACACAAAAAAAATAAAAAACAGTAAACAACCTATTGAATGGGGGAGTGTTAGTTCTCTTTGTAGGACAAAGTTTATATCTTTCTAGACAATCAATGGTGAAGTGCATAGATTTCTTGATGAAACTTTGAAGTTCAGAGTAGGATGGTGGGTCAGTGTATCTAATATTGGTGTTTGAAGTGGATAAAAGGAAGAAATATTGGAATTTGAAGAGAACCATTCATAAAGGAGCGACATTCTTGAGAAAGGTGGGTATTTGGTTCATCTTTAGCTTTGTTCCCCTCGAGTGAGTGGTGAGGGCGAAGATTGTGGGAAATTGGTTTAAAAGACAAGTGAAGACGAGGAATCATAAAAGTATACGTAGGGTGAAGGGTGTGGTTAGATGGAAAGATATAAAGAAGTTTCAAAACAAAAGAGTAAAATTTTAATAAAAATTGGTTGGATTTTCACATTTATTTGTTGCTACAAAATTGAAATCCTGTAGCGTTACCTTAAAGCCTCCTAGGTTTGCCCAACTTCTTTCGTAGCACGGTCTCATATGGTCTTTAAGAAGCACATTTTTCGTTTTATGTAATTTTAATCATTCTGACAGCATTTTAGGATTTGAGGCTATTATTCTTTCCATCTCTCTTCTTCCTAAGGTTTGGTTGTTGCATTTGAGGCCCAAAAGGTAAAATTTGATCAATTTTTTAAATCACCTTCTTAGCCCTATTATATTCGTTTATGAACTCAGTACGTGATTGACGCCAAATCTTTTAAATTGTTTAACAGAGTTGGGATGAAATTTATAGTTTTGTGCGTCAGAATTATGCTTGTATTACTTAGGAATTTCTGACTTTTTGGTGGTTCTCACGAACACGAATGTTATAACCTTCCTTTATGCTTATGAATCAAGACGTACATATGAGTTTCGCACAATTAGGTGCCGTTTATTATTTAAGGGTTCATCGAAGCAAGCTCCTCCAAAATGTTTTCTTACCTAGCCTATGTGGAAGGTAAGTTTTGTTGTGGTCTACACCAGTGCCCATTTCGGCCATTTGTGAGCTCACAGCACGTTCATTCTCTCAGTTATATGAATTTGGCAAAGATTCATGAGGTTTACTATTTTTGGCCGAAACGAGCCTCACAATGTTATGACCAAAGAGATTTTAATGTTTGGTTGTTATTTCAGTTGTTAGCCTAATTTCTACGTGATCAACATACCCTACCACATTTTAGATAACAGTCAAATATTGTGGCAACAGTTCCAATTTTTTAGGCGGTTTGATTACTCAAATTGCTATATTGCTAGGACCGTCGGTCCTAGAGAGGAGGACCACTTGTCGCGGGTGGGTTTTTGCTGGATATTGACTAATTTCACCCATTTAGATCGACTCACGTTTTCTCACGAGAACCACTTAAATTGAGTGGATCTTTTTCTCCAACACCGGTATATCTATACCAAGTATTGTGAGCAGTCTATCTCTCGAGGGTGCGTTTAGAATTTGGCATATCTCTTTGTTTCCCTTGCGCATTGATCATTTAGCACCTTGATGCCTATTTATGTTATGTGTGTTTGTGTTCCTTTGCTTGTACCCTGTCTCAGCCTTTTTAGCCTATTTTTTAACCTATATTGATAATTGTTTATCTAAATGTTTTCTACCTTACCAAGCTAGTTAAGTGTAGCTTATTAATAACGTGCAAAAAAGGAAGATCCAAGACACTTGTGTTTTAAAATTATTTAGTTAAGGTTGTTTGTTTTAAAAATTGTCGTTTACTGAAAGGAGTCCTAGGGTTTAATGCACTATTGTCGCTTTAAATTTGCCAAATCGATTTTAGTTCAATATTTTTTTTTATATGTTTTCCAATTTAGTTTTGAAGTTAATGATGATTTTAACTAAGTAATTGTTGTTGCTTCTCTTGGTTTTGTTCATTATTATAGAGTTGATGTGGTTTAAATTATTAGGTTTGTTTTATAGAAGCATTGCAACTATCGACTCGTAATTCCACATTTCTCAAATCTGTTTCCACTTTCTTTCCTTTTAACCTAAGCCGGACATTACAACTTTTTTTTTGTCTCGGTTGTATGATTGAATGCTTGGGATTGGAGGGACATTCCATCCTTCGTTGTTGGTCTTTTGCTATGAACGCCACAATAAGTCAATCATGTGCTTTATGCGCGTGCGTGTGTGTGTGAGTGAGTTAGAGTTTGGTACACAGTTTCGCATGGTTGATGGTTTTCACATTGGGTGAGTTGGTGTGCATAGTCTTGTAATTCTTGTTTGTGGTGTATTTTCTAGACTATTTTTCACTTTAGTTGAATAAAGATGCTTGGATGAGTAGATTGTGTTTTCATTTTAAGGTGATGTGTTTGATGAAGGAGGTGAGGACTGAGGTCTATTCACCAACTTGTCCTTTTATGTTACAATGTTTGGATGTTATTTGCTTCAAGACCAAAAAAAAAAAGGTTTTCCGGACGGAATTTGACATGCGTTACTTTTAATGTTTTTACCTCCTTCCAATGACGTTATTTGTTGACGAATGCACACTCTTTGGAGCTGTTATGTCGCACATTTTTTATGAGATATCTCTGGATTTTGAGAGAACTTGAATTAAGTTCTAACTCATTTGATATTCACGGAGGGTCGTGTATCAAGGGAAAAATCATCCGATTCTGGATGCATTGGAGATGAAGACTTTTGGGATTAGAAGAGTATGCGTTCATGATGTGTAGCATATAATGAAAGGTTTGACGGTTAAGCAAAGGGAAACAGAATCGAAATGAGAAGTAAACGAAATAAGAGGAAGTTGGTAAAAAAAAACGATTAGGTTGGGTTGAACGGCCTGTAGGTACTAGATAGACTTGTTGCGCTATGTTCTTGTGTCTTTTTCGTGTCATTTTAGAATTTTAGTGTCGGCACTGGTTGCAGCCTGGCAACCGTTGTGCATCTGGAGACTTTTTTTTTTTGCTTTTGGCTTTTAACTTCGGTCAGTGGAGGCCAGTGTCCAGCACACCCAGCTAGTAGGCCTTTTTGATTTTGAGTCGTAGTTTTTGGCTAGTAGTTTAGTTATTTAGTATAAATATTTTATTGGGCTCGATCCCAAACTACCTTTTAGCCTTTATAAGTTTTTCTACGATTAGATTTTTGATTTCTTTTGTTATTAGTTGCACTTGTTTTCACTTCTCAGTAAGCATTAGGATGGTAGCATAGAGCATGTAGAATTGCCAAATGTAGTCAGAAAAAAAATAAGCTTGTGAGTTCTGCCTGGCCGTACGCCCATACTCCTCAAGTCCTCATACTTTTGTGATTGAGCCATTTGGCTACATTTTGTTTTGAACAGAACTTTAGGTAAGGAAAATGGGGCCAAAAATTAGAACTATAGCTAACTCACTGGATAACCAAAGAAGGTAAATGAAGCTAAATGATTAATCAACATAATACTGCTAAAGTTTCGTTTCTTGTCTTTCAGATTGAGCTTAAGACTGCACCAGCTGATTTCCGATTTCCTACAACAAATCAAACAAGACACTGTTTTACAAGATACATAGAGTTCCACAGGTAATACTTTTTTGCATTATCTGGCAGGATGCATCTGGATTTACAAGTTTTATCAAATGAACTTATAACAGCTTGACATTCTAATTGCAGGTGCATATCAGCAAAGGGGGAAGAGTCCAATGAATGTGAACGGTTTGCAAAATATTATCGTGCTCTTTGCCCTGGCGAATGGGTAAGTCCACGTTAAAATTTTTTGTTGTCACCCACAATCTTGGAAATGCCAGAAGTGGGCCTCAGTCCTCTTGGGCACATGTTCTTTCCCATCAATTTATGTTCAACTTATGGCTTTTTATTTTTGTGTAAAGGGAGTCAAAACCACTTTCAATGTTGATGAGTTTCGAAGCCACACTATGACTATATACCAGCTAAGACGGTTCATGTGTGCAAGAATATAATCCTTAATTCTCTTACAATAATAGTTGGTCACTAATATGGAGATCATGTCCAAAACAGTAAATAATGGCCAAACGATAAAACATAGGGAATATTAACTTGAAGATTTTCGAGCATAGTTACTAATAAGACGGGGATTCAGCTATGGTTTAAATTAGTTACCAGTACCTCCATATCTATATTATTAATATTATTCTCATTTGACTTGGTTGTCGAACATTTTCAAGTTTGACCATTGAATTATCCAAAGAGATAAATTTGTAATGTCATTTAAACATATTGTATCAAGTATTTGATGTTACAAAAAGTTGGTTAAAGTCGTCTTTGTTTGACCACCTAAATTGAGCGAGTACAATAAATGAGAGGGAGAGAATATGCGGCCTTTGCATTTTTCTCTAAATGAAACTTGTTTATGAAAACAGTTCTGCTGCCATTGATAAACTCGTGCACTCACATTGAGAGGGTGCTATTTCACTGTTTAATCAGCGGGATTTTCCCACATTATAGTTATTGAGTTTTCTTCCTTACTCGAAATTCTGGCAGGTCGATCGCTGGAATGAGCAGCGGGAGAATGGTACTTTTCCAGGACCTCTGTAATTGCTGAATGCAGGACATGGCCAAGCTTCTGTCACGTGGAAGTTTGAGTTCGTCCTTTGTTTTTCGTACCTGAAGTCAAACTGGCTTTTTCATGGTTACATGTCAGATTAATAAAACATGATTTGAACCTTGTTTTTATTCCTCATTGCTATTGTTCACAGAATGTGTGTGAATTGCATAGTTGATTGATGTTAAGTTTGCCCTCCTTCACTTCTAAAACAAGTCTGATTATATATGGGCGCTCAGATTTTCTCAAATTGTTTGTTTCACAATTTCTCATTTCAGACGGAGGTATCCGTCTTAAGCTATGGTTGTTTTGCGGGAGTGACGTTTAGAGTTGTAATTTGGTATATAGAAATGGACGCCGTTTGGTTCGATCCTAACCCACAATTGTAGGGGTGAGAGACGGGCAATTCTTACTTTTCATCATAAATTCTTATTTAAGACGGACATCTCCGCTTTAAACTTAAAACGGGTCAAATATGATAGATAGGATAATATTTAAGGATTGGCATAGAAACCTTTTTTTTTAATCTATGCAAGTGAGGTGTTATTTGACCCGTTACAATTTTTATACCCGTCTTAAAAGAGATCAAGTAAAAGGTTGAAACTTGGATCCATATATACTAGCCTTTGAACCCGTGCCCGCACAAATGCATTATAAATAATATTTATATTATAATTTTAATTGACAAATTTTATATATGTATACAAAAAAATTCATTTATTGTCCTTTTATCGAGTATAAATAAATACTTATTTGTATATCCAACATCATAGAATACTAATTATCATTCGCCTATTAAGTCGCTAAATACTATTTAGTAGAGTCAGACACTACTTACATTCATCATAAATTCTTATTTAAGATGGGTATCTTTGTTTTAAACTTAAAACAGGTTAAATATGATAGATATGATAATAAAACATATACTCCCTCCGAATATTCATTTTTGCCCCATTTCATTTGGGCATAAAGAATAAGGAAACCAATAAACAATGAAAAAGTAATGCTAAAGTTGATAGTGGATTGTACTATTTACAACTTTAATTAATAAACAATGAAAAAGTTGGTAGTGAGTCTCACTTAAACTAATAAACAATGTCAAAAAGGTGTCTCGAAATGGGACAAAAACAAATATTTTACCATTAAGAGGAAATGGGGCAAAAATAGGTATTTGGAGGGAGTAATATCTAAGGATTAGCATAGAGATATTTTTTTTTTAATCTATACAATTGAAATGTTATTTGACCCGTAATTACTAATTTACTATGCATAGTTTGTTTGAGGCAATTGATTATAATGTTAATGTCTGTAAATCTTAAAACAGATATATCCCTCTTAAATAAGACATATTAAATGATCATAAAGGTTCATAAAATAATGATAATTTTTTTTACGTTACCTTTATACATTTATATATTTAAAAAATGGACACAGATTATTTTAAGGTAAATTTGTGAGTACTTGACCCAAAGTAGACAATATTGTACTACGATGGACTGTGAACAGTGCTGTAGCAGAGGTTCAACACGAGATATTCACGTTTCCGCACAATAATTATTAATGAACCGATCCGAAACCACCAAACTCGAAAATGACCCGACCAAATTATAACTCTAATTGAAGCGAAAAGACTTGAAATGACTATTTCTCTATTAATCATTGACCGAAAACAACTCGACTAGCTTGACCCGAAACAGACCCGGTCAACAAACCAAAAACATACCCAAAGTTAAGGAGAGACCCAAACTGGCCAACCCAAATTGGCATGACTCGAACCCGACCAGTTGACCCGTTTAACTGGGTCTAAATTGTTAAGATGAGTATCAAGTTATCCGACTTAAACCGAGTGAACCTATAAATACAGAAGAAACAGACCTAAAATGTGATACACATGTCAAAACTCATCAAACACTTCTCCAAATTCTCAATTACACACTATTCTCCAATCCTATACAAGAAACAGTCCCCAATCCCTCAATTCAACCCTAATTGGAATTTCCAAACAATCCAGTTCAAATCATCGTCTTCCAATCAAGGTAATAATATAAAGATGATGACATTAGAGGAGAGATTTAAGATTATTAGAAGCATTGCTGAAGAATTCACTCAAGGAGATGAGCTCGAAAATCAAGAAGAGGAGCTCAGGAATCTTCTTGCCAATAAAGATGAACCCATTTGTTTTGATTCCTTTCAACCCTCTGGTCGTATGCATATTGGTCTGGTAAATTTCGCAGCCAACTCGTAAACTTTATATTAGTGTGGTTACTGAGTTGGGAATTTAGTAATGCATATTGCCCTGGTATATTTCGCAAACTCGTAAACTTTTTATTAGTTTGGTTACTGGGTTGGGAATTGAATAATGCATATTGCCCTGGTAAATTTGGGAAACTCGTTACTGGGTTGGGAATTTAGTAATGCATATTGCTCTTGTAAATTTCGCAAACTCGTAAATTTAGTAATGCATATTGCCCTGGTAAATTTCGCAAACTCGTAAATTTAGTAATGCATATTGCCCTGGTAAATTTTCCAAACTCGTAAACTTTATACGAGTATTATTTTGGTTACTGGGTTTTCTTAGTTTTACTGTATTGATTAAAAAAAGAAGTCTTTATTGGTGAGTATAGTTTTGTGGGTAGAGAGTGTAATTGATTAGCTTAATGCTTTCCGGATAAATTTCTGATGTTGTACTCAACTGTTGGGAATTTAGTTTAGAACCCGTGCAATGCATTCAAGGTATCTCATTAATTATTCGCATTTTTTGAAATTATGAGGGTAGAGACGGTAATTGATTAGTTTAATGCTTTCCTGATTAATTTCTGATGTTGTACTCAAGTACTCAACTGTTGGGAATTTAGTATGCATATAGCTCTGGTAAATTTTCCAAAGTTTTCAACTTTATGTTAATTTTGGTTGGTGGGTTTTGTTGGTTTTTGTGTATTGATTGAAAAAAATTTGATCTTTATTGATAAGTTTAGTGTCTTGTCCATTTTTTTCAACTTATGATGGGTGTAGTTTTGTGGGGAAAAGAGTGAAACTGGACTAATTTTATGCATTCCAGATGAAATTTTATCACTGGCGGAACTAAGGGCTAGGAGAGGCAGTCACGACCAAAACAATGAAAAGTTCGAAATTTTAATTACAATTTTGTTTACATTATTCCATTAGTAGTTTGCTTCTTTTGAAAATTTCTGCTCCTTATCAGGTTCCACCACTGATTTTGTTGATGGATGTGAGAAGGTTATACTGAACTGTTATTGGGAAACAATTTGCTGCTGCAATTTTTTTTTTTTTTTTTTAATTTCGAAATGGCAGCTTGTTTAGGTGATATGATACTGAACCTAGGATTAATTTGCGTTTATTCTCTGTCATTTCGTTTCTTTGTTGTCTTGAATCATACTAAGGCGAGATTTATGCACCTTGATCATCTCGGTTAAAATGAATCAGGGTTATTTTTGGTCCCTTTTTGCAGAATTGGGTTACTTGAGTGGTTACATTAATTGGTTGTACCTGAGTATTAATGAGTAAATCACTTGATTTCACAAGCATCAGGGGTTAACATAGCCTTTTTCATTGCACGTTTGAGCTAGCTTAGCTGGGTTGTCACTGGACAGTGATACTAATGACGACTTGGGTTTGAAGCCCGTGAGGCGGCGGATTCGGAATTTCTGTAGTGGGATGCGTCAAATATATTACTTTGATATTTTCTTGCTTCTTTCTCGGTGTTCAAATAACTTGTAGAATGTGAAATATAATTGGCATATTAAATGTCTTATTGGATAAAATTTACTTACGTGTGGATTCAAGATTGACCTTTCTTTTATTATTTAGCTTGGAATTTTGTTTTTCAATTTTTTTTATCGGTTTATTACATTGCATACAGCAAAAAATGATTATGTATCTTAAATAGGATGCGTCAAATATATTACTTTGATATTTTCTTGCTCCTTTCTCGGTGTTCAAATAACTTGTAGAATGTGAAATATAATTGGCATATTAAATGTCTTATTGGAAATGTAGTGATCATAGACATTTATTAGACTGTGATCTTTTTTTTTGAGCGAAAAACGTGATCTTAGTTCGTAATTAATTGGGTTAGTACCTGAACTCCTCTTTCACATCAGGCTTGTACAGTTGTACCGCATCAGTATATTCATTACTAGTATGTTTTCAGGGAGTTATGAAGATGATACATGTGAAGAAGCTAACATCTGCGGGCTGTAGAGTGAAAATGATGATTGCAGACTTGCCGGCATTCCTAAATTACAAAATGGGAGGTGATTCAAAGAAAATTGAAGTCGTGGGGAAATATTTTATCGAAATATGGAAATCTTTAGGAATGGATTCCTTGGGCAAAGTTGATTTTTTATGGTCATCCGAGGAAATCTATTTGCATGCGAATGAGTACTGGCGTTTGGTTTTAGATATAGCTCGGAAAAACAAGCTCCCAAGGCTGCTTACGTGAGTTTCACTTTAATTTGACCCCCTCTGCCCTTCTGATGTATAGAATAGAATGACATAATGATGCTACTACTCGTATTTGCTAGCGCAGTTGCTGTCAAGTTGAAGAAGATGAGAAATCTGGAGCCCAAATTATGTGTCCTTGCATGCAGTGTGCTGATATCTTTTTCCTGAAGGTATTGTATGCTATGCTATTAAGCCTCAAGGTTATCTTGTCATGGATTTATAATTGCTGTTCTGCTAAAGCTAATTTCTGGTTGATTGGAGTCCGATACATATACTCATCTGTAAAGATTGACTAGTCTTTTCTAAGTCGGAATTTCTATAAATAAAACTACTGAAGGGAAAGGAGCGAGGTGGGGGTAAGATTATGCCGTTGAAATGCACTAGACAAGGGGAAATCTATGAGATAACCATGAACTGATTCTGGTTGGCTTTCAATCCCATTAGTGGTAGATAAAACACATATTGGAATACGACGACGACAAAAACATCAATGTAGCACAAAGCCTCAAAGGTTATGCTTAGTTGAGTGAGGGAGCGTTTGATGTACGCACGGGACTTACCATTACTCAAGTGTAAAGGATGACGGATGATGAAAATTACTTCGGGAATTGCATAATCCGAATGCTACATTACTATATAAATATCACAAATAGTGTCTTTGAGTCATATTACTTTATTCCTTTATACGGAGTATTTCATTGCCATAGAAATCGGGAATGTCTGCCAATTAGAACACATTTTGGATTTCTTTTTAAATTCGGATACAATATTTGTAAAGACTCTCAGAGCATCCGCAAAGGGCCTTTTTTGCCTCCCCATTTCTCTTCTCTCTCATCTAATGGGGAATCCCATTGTTGCACCCACGTCCCCATTATTCGGGCCTCCTCTATTTTTAGAGGAGGTTCCCATATAAAACCAAGGCAAATTTTGTTTTATTTTGGGGAGGTTCCCAAATTGTTGTAGGTAGAATGCTTAGTTGAGTGAGGGAGGGTAAATGGAAAAGTTAGTGGAAAATGAGGCGGGCGAATAAAAAAATGAGAGATAAAATATGGGGCACCTCACCATTGCGAATGCTCTTATGTTGTGTATAACTTTTCCTCCTACTACTATATATCATTGTATTATCCTATCTGTTCGTTCGTGTCATCAGATAATTGCTGCACCTTTTCTCTCTATTTCTATTACTTGGTCATTCTAAGCAAACAAAGTGAGTACTTTCCAAGTCTTGTGATCTGATCACTTTGTTCCATTTGACGTGCCCACTAATCTCTGTCAATCCTTCTTCCATTTGAAGCACCAACATCCATGCAGACATTCAAGTTGAATGATAATTTCCGTTGCTGAGATATCTTTTTCAATATCTAACACTGAAGTACCTTTTGTGAATAGGCGGACATTTGCCAGCAGGGTATGGACCAGCGTGAAGTCGACAAGCTCGCTCGAGAAAACAGTGATAGCATGGAAAGAGAGAACAAGCCTATTATATTGTCACACCGTATGCTTTTTTTGTCGAGCTCACATAATTTGCGGCAGTGTCTTAAGCTCTTAGCACTTATTCTTTTCTGGTCTGTTGACTGACAACGTAGCTTTTCTTTATTGTTAAACTACAGACATTCTTCCAGGCTTGCAACAAGGGCAAGAAAAGATGTCAAATTCTGAAGCATCATCTGCAATCTTCATGGATGATGATCAGGTTTGGTGATAATAAGTGTCAGCTTTACTGTTATTATACAACTTATATTTTAAAATCCACTGGCTGTAATTTTTGTTCACTAGACAGAGATAAATCGTATACTTGTACTTTAAATTGTTTTGTGACTTTTTATTTTTTCACAGGCTGAAGTTAATGTAAAAATTAAAAAGGCTTATTGCCCTCCAAAGGTAGTTAAAGGAAATCCTTGTCTGGAATACCTGAAATACATTGTGTTCCCATGGTTCAAGGAGTTCTCTGTTGAACGCAAAGCTGAATTTGGTGGAGCTAAGTAAGTCCTGGTCATGTCGGAATGTAATATTAGCAACCTCCAAAATTTTTATGTTCCTTATGTTACTCAATTGTTGGGCCTTTCAGAACGTACAACAGTTACGAAGAATTGGTAGTTGACTATGAAGGAGAGGCGCTTCATCCTGGTGATGTAAAACCCGCTTTATCGAAGGCACTGAATAAGATTCTACAAGTATGTTTTGCATACTCCTTTCACTGTCCTGTTTTTTTTTTTTGCTAGATGTACAATTTCATGTTTTATTTGTGTTTGATCCTTATTTTCCCTTACCTGCAGCCTGTACGAGATCACTTTGCTAGTGATAACAATGCCAAAGATTTGCTAAAGAAGGTGAAGGTTAGTATAATACACCCATCCTCTCTGACGCTCTTGGTAGTGGGTTCTTGTTATTACCACAAAGATAAGGTTCATGTGTTTATATTCCCTGAACAAGGGAAACTAAGATCCACACCAGAGGCTTATTTAATGGCTTTCTGGACAAATAATGAGTGTATTTTTTTGGAAGAGAAAATTAGTGTAATGGTAGCCAATAATCACCGGTGGACACTCATTAGCCCTGAGGAGAAAAACTATATAAATAGTTTTTCCGTGTAACTATTTTAACAGTTGTTATGACCCTCTCTCAGACATTTACACGAACTACTTCAACAAAAGTGGAAAAGAAGAAAACAAAGGAGCAGCAGACCTCAGCAGATAACACTTCTCAGTCGAGCTCTGAGTAATTCTTCGTTCTCCTATTTACTTATATATATGTAGCCTTGTTATCTATATAGCCATATAGGGTTTAAGTGTATTTATGTGTGTACTAAATTGTTAGGGTGGCACTGGAGGATAGGTTTCAGATAATAAGGACTGTTGGGGAAGAGTGCATTCAGGAAGATGAGCTTAGGAATCTTCTTGCCCACAAAGATGAACCAATCTGCTATGATGGGTTTGAACCATCTGGTCGTATGCATATTGCTCAGGTAAATTTGGCCCCTCCGATCTTTTAAGAGGTCTTTTTAAAGGTTGTAGAAGAACTGTTTGAATGGAAAATATTTACTTTCTCTGTTTGCTGTTCAAATACTTGCACGTTGTCTGACATTGATCTTGGATAGTACTCACACTACTTTCAATGTTTGGAAACTGTTTCGAGTGAAACAACTTGTAAGTGTTAGCAACGGGTTTATTGCTTCTGTTTCTGTTCTTCTATTAGTTTGTGGTGCTACCTCAGACTCAGAAATTGTAATTTGTTAGTTTTTCTGCATTGGTTAACGAAATTTGCTTGATGTTGTTTTCTTGCCTTGTTACACCAGTATGCCTTATTAACATTTTGATTTTTCGAGTTTTGTAATGCAATAATCTTGTGCTTGCAGGGGGTAATGAAGACAATAAATGTGAACAGACTAACATCTGCTGGTTGTAAAGTAAGAATGTGGATTGCAGATTGGTTTGCTCTCTTAAATAACAAAATGGATGGTGATTTAGAGAAAATCAAAGATGTTGGGAATTACTTCATTGAAATATGGAAAGCTTCTGGCATGGATCTCAGTATGGGAAAAGTGGAGTTTTTATGGTCCTCTGAAGAAATCAACTCACGTTCTCGTGAGTACTGGCCTATTGTGATGGATGTTGCTCGAAAAAACAAATTACCAAGGTTAAAAAGGTTAGTGTGGTCTACACTTATGTTGTAACTTTTAATCTCTTGTGAGTCTGTCTAATATATGAACATTGTGAGGTGTAAACTGACAAGGGCTGAATTAAATATATTATTGGTCAATTATTAAGTAAATTCAGCGGTCTCATAAAGAGTACTGTAAAAGCGTCCCATTTGAAATTTTTGTATGTTCCTTCCACGTGTCCACTGAATAAAAGTCTGCGATTTAATTTTTCAGGTGTTGTCAAATTATGGGTCGAAATGAGCAGGACGATTTATCTGGAGCGCAGATCATGTACCCATGCATGCAGTGTGCAGATATCTTTTTCCTAAAGGTGCTGTATTCTATGCTGTTTAGGTTACTGTCTCATTGTTTTCTAATATCTGTGATGTTGATCTCACACTTTCGGGTTTTATTAGCATCTATTAGTAACCAAACTGGAATGGTAGGAACTTTCTTCTATAGAATTTTTGCAAATTCGCTTTATATTTCACGAAAGAACCCCAGACATATGCGTGAAGAACTTACTAGCAAGTGCGGCTGAGTTTTTAACAATCATGTTGATGATACAAAAAGTTATCTTCTAGGCTTCTCTCATTTCTTACATACTAGTATCGACCCCGTGTATATATAAAATTTTACTTTATAGTGTACTATTTGTAGATTTTAAATTGACAGTTCATTAAATTTTTACGTCTCATTCTTGTATTTTAATTTGAGAAGAAATTAAAACTGCAAAATTAGTTAAAAAAATTAAGTAATACGGAGTAAATAACATGAAATGTGTATTTTAATGAAACTATTTTTTACAGGTCTCTTAATATATTATATTATATATTCTTTCTAACATATTTTTTAGCCACAACTTTTTATCATAAAAGGTCAATTAATTCTTTTCATAAAAAGCGTGGAGGCAAATTTTCTGTAGGGCATGTGTGCAGATTTTGAGTTTTTGAATTCTCTAAATATTTCAATCCAAGAATAGACTTATTTGTAGCCCAACTTACCTATAGAGTAGACTACAAAAATTAGGCCCATTCTTGGCGGTAGTGTTTTAGGCGGGAAAATTTGGAGGTTTTCCTATTCATTTAGTAGATAGGGGTTTTGACATGTGTATTGGGCGCAAATGTGGTCTATCACTTCATCACTTGCTCTTTAAACCCTCCCTGATAATTCTCATCTATTTCGTCAGTAATGTGGAAAACTGTCCCAGGCGTGAACTGCATACAGCCTTTTAGTTCATCTTTTTTGGACCATCCTAGGTGACTATTTCAGAATGAACTAGAGTTGTCCGTACCAACTTATAGTCATCATAACTACTTCGTGTTACATAGGTTCTCGGTGTAGTCGCGTAGTGTTGTTTTGACACAGTGTTGCCCTTATGTTGAAGATAGCTCCATATACAATTGTTATTGCAAAATTGTTATAGCTCCATTTATAGTATATCAACAATTGTTTTGGCACAGTGCGCCCTGATGTATGATTATTTGTTATTGCAACAATTGTTATCACCACATGCAATATGCATCCCAAGGACTACTGCTAACAACTGTTTTTTTTTTTTTTTTTTTCCTATTTTGACACCGTGCCTCACGAAGCCGTTTTGAGGTGTATCATAGCCTCTTCATATTTCACCTTCTTAGACCATCTTAGCGACAATGTTAGAATGACTTTTAGTCCACTATTATGTTTATTTTGGATCAGTTTTTATCGCCATTTCCAGTACTCACTCTCTTTTGAGTTCTTCACTGGAATTTTAATTCAATTTGGACACCGTGCTTCGACCTTCGTTAAGCCAGTTCTTGAGCTTCTATTATAGCCTTTGAAATCAGCCTTGGAACGTCTGTGATGATTGTGTCAGAATGAGCTATAATTCAATCAGTTTGTGTTGTGTGTATTATGTTTACTTTAGCTGAAGGTATGCTGAATCATTCTTTTTACGTTCTCCTGGCTGTATCTGACGTTTAAAGTGCTTCTGTCATTTCTGTTAATTACTTGATCCACATCGATATTGTACTTTCCTTGTTTTGTGTAAGCATTGGCATTGAACTTTGTAGCAGTTGAAAGTAGCTTCTTGTCATTTCCATAAGCTAATTGGCCTAACGCCGGAGTATTTGTATCATTGTATGAACAGGCGGATATTTGCCAACTTGGTATGGACCAGCGAAAGGTTAACGTTTTAGCTAGGGAGTATTGTGATGACATCAAAAGAAAGAATAAGCCCATTATATTGTCACACCGTATGCATCCTTTATCTCTTATTATTACATATTTTCTGGTACCATGCCCGTGTTATTGCTTTCAGTTGTGTAGACTTCTGTGTTTCAGTTTGTGTTCACTTGATTGGCAGACATGCTTCCAGGCTTGCAACAGGGGCAAACCAAAATGTCAAAATCTGATGCATCATCTGCAATTTTCATGGAGGATGAGGCGGTATGATAGTGTATATCTATATACCGCTTGATGCACCAATACTTTCCATTTTCTTTTTGTGTCTACTATTTAGTCGTGAAGTGACCTTGTCATGATTTTAAACAGTAAATTGATCCGCCTACATTTTTGAATCATTATTTTAGTTCACTTTTGTGTAATTGGCTCACTTGTACTTTTACACCCATTTTCAATCGTTTCTTTTAAATATTGTGCTATTGCTAAGATTTCTGTTGGTGTGCTTAAGTTTGTTCTCTTGTTTTTAGGATGTAGTGAATCATAAAATTGAGATGGCGTATTGCCCTCCAAAGGTAGTTGATGGGAACCCGTGTCTGGAGTACTTGAAGTATGTTGTATTCCCAAAGATGCAAGAATTTACTGTTTTCAGTAGCGCTGAAGATGGTGGAGCTAAGTAAGCCCTCTCTATTCTCAATCACAGAATCTCATATTTAGAAATTTCGCAGCGTCTTTTACAGCTCGCCTCACTCATGTTATGCTACTTTTACCTTGGTTTCAGGACCTACCAAACCTATGAAGACTTCGTGGTCGACTATGAGGCGGAAGCTGTAAGGCCTGATGATGTGAAACCTGCCTTATCAAAAGCACTGAACATCATTTTGCAGGTGATCTGTCAATAATGCTCTTTTACACAGTTTTTGTGAAACCCGCCTTATCAAAATAGCAAATCTTATGCGTCTTTTACTTTCTTTACTGCCAGCCTGTTCGAGACCACTTCAGCAGCGGCGTCCCCAGAGATCTTCTAGAGACGGTCAAGGTTTGAACTATTTTTAATGTTTATATTATTATTATCATCATAGTCGTCATGTTAATATAAGAATTCTTCTGACTTGTTTGTTTCCAAATTTCTCAGTCCTACAGGGTCACAAGATGAAGGAAACCTGAATCTATCACTCGCTTCTTTGGACTCGACCCTTAGATTATCAGGCAAGTTGTCAATCTTTCCAATGAAACGATTCAATTTAGCAGTCGTTTCATACTGTTGCTTTGCAGTGCGATGAAAAGTTTCCGCTTACACATTATGAACCAAAGTCGACTAGTTTAATGGAATTTAACAGTAAAGTTTATGTGCTAGTCTTTACCAAGTTTTCGTTTGGGTAGTAATGTATTTTTTTTTTTTGGGCATTTGGATGTGCAGGAGGAGCAAGTGGCGGCTATGTCATTTCAAGTTGAATATTTATATCGAGGGAACCTGAGCAAGCTCCAGTTTTGATGACAAGTTTTGAACACGATTTTACCAGTTAAGATAGCTAACATTTACTCGCTTCAGTTAGTCAGGCCTTCTTTGGTTTATAATTGTATTTTTATCGAGGATGATTGTAAAGTTTGGTTCGACAATATAACACTATTATGTTAGGGTGTTGATTTTCGTAGTACGTATTTTTATCGAACAAAGATGAACTTTAATCCATATCCATTCCTTCATCATGAATCTAGTTAAGATTTAGATCTTCTCTCTTCATTTTCACTCACAATCTCCTTAAATAATAATTTTCTTTTTCACACTCATTTTCCTTTATTTTTATGCGTAAATTTAGAACCGTTAGATGTTGTCAATATGCGATTCGGGCCATTAATAGGTACGTATCTCTCCATTTTTTTTTTGAGGAAATAGAGAGAAAATGGGCTCGATCTTATGGGCCATATTTTAACATCTATCTACCGGATCAGAATACATTATGAGATTATCATTATGCCTTAATTGACCCAAATAGTACTTGGTTATGAGAGAGAGGAAATAATTTTTTAAGACTTATCGAGATGACATCGTGTTGCCTTAACTAACGCATAGAGTATTTACGTTGGTGGGAACGCGTTTCCAACTTAATTACTATGGATAGTTTGAGAAAATAAGGTTTATAAATTATGAGAGCAAGAGTTAACTTAAGTGGTAAGAGTTCTCTTACCCTAGTCATGAGATTGAAGCTTCGATTTTCATCCGCGACAGCCTCTCACGCTCAATTAAAAATAAAAAAGGTTCATAAATTATGACCCTTCTTACTTACATATTTTTATTTTCATATTGGTCACATAATATATTTTAAGATACCTTGATATAGACTAGAGTGAAGTAGAGTCGATATGAAGAATAGTCAAATTTGATTTTAAAGTAAAATTTGAAAGTTTCAAAATTTAAACATCTACCTTAAGCAAGCTGAAGTTCGTAAGGTTTTCAATTTGATCCCTATCTCCAATATTCAATTATTATTTGTTAAAATTTGCTAAGTCGCTTGTTACTTGAAAGATGATTAGTTCGATGATATAGTCATACAACTAATTTATTAATTTAATAAAACAAGTATATGACTCATTTTATAAAATTAAGTTTATGATTAGAAGAGGTAGTCATAATTGCTTGGTCTTCTAAGGACGTCAGTTGATTTGTGGAGTATTTTAATATTCAAAAATCTAGGTTGTAATTTGAACGTTTTGAACAAATTAGTTATCTCAATTTAGTTAGTTTCGAGTCAGATTATTGTTTGCAAATGGCAAATAATCATTCATTCATAGAGTAAGAGTCTATAATATAAAATGAACCAGTACTCGCTAGAAGTTTGGGTGAACAATTGGAAATCCTTAAGGTCATGGAGGGGACAAAGGTCTTAGAGCTGAATAGCTTATGTTTTGTAGGATGTTCTTGGATGTTTTTGTGTTTTGTTTTTCTAGTTTTCTCGCTCTTGAGACTCTACTCGCTGTAGGTCTTTGGGTTCATCCCGTTTTTATCAAAAAAAAATATAAAATGAACCAGTATACATATAGAACGATATCATATGAATTTTTCCTGAAATTGAGATAAATTATCCAGTTAATCTTCCTTCAAATGAAGATATTTGTTTTAAGATTAAAGCGGGTCAAGTATCATCCTACTTAAACATTAAAGATTAATTTTTTATTTTTTTTCATACATTCTTCCTTCGGAAAATGCACGCGGTGCCCTTAAACTTTCGATTTTTGCCCGAAATACC
>LHUT01001274.1:0-10623 GCA_001412135.1 Silene latifolia subsp. alba
AAAAAAACTGTACAAATGACGTGGCGCATCCTGGATTCAGCATTGTCTTCTGAATTAATAAAGATAAGATGATCTCGAACAAAATTTATTGAAATGCCGTCTTTCAGAAATAAAAATAAAAATAAAAATAATAATAATAATAATGCACTCACCTAGTAACTGAGACACCAAAACAATTCCATATTTCTACTTTCTCTCTCTAAAACTCTGTGAAGAGTTGCAGAACTGACAGAAGAACCGTTATTTAGCTACCGTATTTCCAACATTCTCACAAGATCTAATCTTCCATTTCATCATTTTCGTAAGTTTTTTCCATTAATTCTCTCAATTTCTTACATTAATCTTTAGATCGCTGTTAATTTTCTGATTTCTGTTGACTAATTTGATCTTTGTTTAATCGAATTGCATTTTTGAATTGATGTTGTTGATTGATTGACGCATGGTGTGAAATTTCGTTAATTTGTGTTTTTTAGGGTTTTGATGTTGCTTTGAGATTGTTTATTTTGTTCGATTTGTTCTTGTGAATGTAGTAGCCGTACTGCCGTAGACGTTGTAGTTGAATGTTTAAAATTCTGCGAGACCGTCTCATGTTAAGATAATGTTAGACGGAGTCTATAACTACATTCGAAAATCACTAAAAAAGGAATGGCAAATTACCGATTATGTGAGAGGTCTCAAAATAAGCTTATCATTTGACCGTCTCATATAAGAATTAGCGTTTTCTTTTTAGAAAAGAAGTGTATTATTCTATTTTGTTAAGCTTAATTTTTTTCGCGAATATTTGTATATTATCTGGTGAAAAGTTGTAAGCTTTTCGATAGTTAAATGACTGCTGATGTTATTTTTGTTTGATTCTTAATTCTTAGTTAGTCTGTGATAGTGACAGTAAAAGTTGTATGAACTCTATAAAGTATTTAAGATAGGATTTTATTGTATCATAAATATTTCACACTCCTATGTTTTAAAAAAAAAAAATTAGTATTTATGTTTTAGAGAAGCGGAAAGTTCATGTCAATTTAGTATTTTGACCTAACCTAATGAGATTTATTGGGGTGTCATTTTACAGAGAATTCAGAAAAGTTGGGAAAAATTGAAGTGGTTTGAAGTTAGAGGAAATTTGCGTTTAAGCGAGAACTAAGTGAAGTTACTAGGTTCATAATCGGGTAATGTGGGAGCTTTGGATTTGAAAGAGGTGATATTTCCCTGTTATCCGGATATCTTGGAATTGTTTGGGGGTTTGAGAAACAGCATTTCAAAATACAGCGACCGAGTTCAGGGGGTGAGTTCCCCCAAAGTGGCGAGTTCGGCACAATCCCTGTGGCCAGGAGGGTGAATTCCGTCCATTCCATCATGATGGCTGATATGGAGAGTGGTTCCTTGGGGTCTTACCAAGATAAGCCCCGTACTTTCCCAGACATGCGCACAAAACCTTACACTCCTTTGGTGAGACCTCTTTTTCCTAAGAGTGGCAATTTGGTGGACAAAGATGTTGTGATGTCTGTTTATGTGGGATTGATTTTGGCTTATTTTCAGCTTAGGTTTGTTTAACCTCATGCCATTTGGCTTCAGCAAAGATATCCATGGTTTTGAGTTTTACAGCGTTATACTTGGAAGTCTTGAATGACTAATTTATCCATTAGTCTAGTTTCTGTTTTTTCTGTATATGTATATATATGAGTGGCTTGGCCCAATCAAGCGCGTCGAGTTGACTAGGTATGCTGTGAAAAGAAAAATTACTACATGTCCTGTTTTGATATTGAATCCTGGATTGGATATTGATGGTAAGTTTCTTGGAAGAAAGGTAGAACGGGCGACGAGAGAATTTGAGAACTACAGCAGATGTGAGGAATTGGAATATTGAGAGAAGCTTTATATGATTGGATATTCCCTCCTGGTGAAATTTTTATGTTTTCCATTTATGGATGTCTTAATCAAGTCTTTACATTTCCTTTTTTAACATATTTTTATTATATTACCAACAGACCCTTACAACACGAATGTGCAAGTGGGTCTTTACACCTTCGACTTTGTACTTTTGTTTTACACCATCGACTTCGTGCAAAAACCAAACGTAAAGAATTCACTGGGACAGAAGGAGTATGAAAACTAGGGGCTTGGGGGATCGAGAGATCTAATCAATACATATAATTGGTACTAAAGCTTAAGACCCCCCTTCCCTCCCGCATGCAACTACGTCCTTAAAGAGTAGAAGAGAAAAGTAAGGTTAACTTTATACTTTTGTTTTACACGTAGGATTTTCTGCAAAAAGAGAACGTAAAGAATTCATTGGGAAAATATTGGCTTAATATTAAGGAATAAAATGCTCTTCATTTTTACAAATGATTACTAGCACTATGAAGACCAAGACTTACGTGAGCGAATGTCATGCTATCAATTTGGACATTTGTACAATATACTTCCCCCGTTCCATTGAATTATATGCATTTTTCGAATAACCCTCACATATGTTTGAACAACTCAATGAAACGGAGGAAGTAGCATATTAGAGTTCATTTAGCTGATTCACATAGGTCTTCCTCTTATGCTCTCCGTCTCTCTCAATACCTCCCTCAATATCTGTACTCTAGTTGTCTAAAGAGGTGCATGTGTTCCGGGTTGCTGTTGGCCTGTTCGAGGCCCTTCCAGTGAAGAGGATCTCTGGTTCCTCCGATGTCTATAGCTTCAAATATCAATACCCTGCGATATGGACGTATTTGGATGTGCATCAAGTTTGTTTATTGTAGTAACTAGCGGCTTTTGTGCGTAACAATTTTGAGCATGTCTTTGAATGTACATGAAATGTGTGCCACAATACTGAACAGCTGTGTTTTGTGCAGGTTTTTCGCATCATTATGGGGTTAAACACTCGTGTGCTTTTTGTACTTATGCTTTTAGCCTTTGGAACTGTCTTCTATCTTGGAGCACGCACATCCCCGATTATTGTATTTGTTTTCTCCATCTGCACCATCAGCTTTCTTTTGTCAACCTATCTTACAAAGTGGGTACTTGCAAAGGATGAGGGTCCTCCAGAGATGGTTCAGGTACAGGCTGAGCTAGTATTCATCCTATTTTTTCGCACACTCCACAATGTCCTTAAATATTAGTTTGCATGTCTCAGCTTAGCAGCTTAGCTGTTAGCTATGGGTTAGCTATGGTTTCTGTTTGATCGTTTCTATGAACTTTCTGTTCAAGAGCAAACTTATATGGCTGCTGCATTTCCTACATGATCATCATTAAATCATAGTTTTCCCTTTTCAATGGAGCCCAAGACACATTATTTTTTGGTCTTGTTATGATAAAATAAAGCAAAATGACTCGCTAAAATAGTTGCACTTTTTTTTTTCTATTACTGGTTTCAATTAATGTCCTGGAAACCTACCGTACCATCTGAACTTGGTGAGCAAATCGGTCATTAGGTCAATATATGTTGATAGGACGTTTGGACCTCACTACTAGGCTCTTCCTACTAATTTTTCAATGAGACTTGAGTTTGTGATGTAAAAGCTATGGTACTTGTCTTAACATTAATTTGGACTACCTCTTACAAATCAGTAAAATTATTTTTTTGGACAATTCCGAGGAAGGGGAATGGTCCGGATGGTGCAGTACCTTTGTTTCTCTCACTTGTGAGTTGATCCTGCTAAGGGCCAATATGTTCCTATTTCACCATGCCATTCAACTAGTGAAATATCTCATAAAGGGCATTCACTGAGGCCATTTGTTATTTGGTTTGTATGTCAATTTTGCGGTCTTTTGTGAAGTATTTGGTTGATGAATGTCATCTGTCTCTTAATTGTTTTTGCGGGTCTATCAACGTTTGATAAGCTTGTAATATTGCCAGATATCATATGCTATACGTGATGGTGCTGAAGGGTTTTTTAGGACTCAATATGGGACTATTTCCAAAATGGCAGTCCTGCTGGCAATGGTTATTCTCTGTATATATTTGTTCCGAAGTACTACTCCTCAGCAGGAAGCCGCAGGCATTGGAAGGTAATTTTATCGCATGTGCTTTGTTCATCTGTTGGCATACCTTTAACCACTAAATTTTAATTTCCAATATGTGTTACTCAACTCCTGCTGTTTAATTCGTGTGTGCTTATGCAGGGTTACATCTGCATTTATTACTGTTATTGCTTTTCTGCTGGGAGCATTGTGTTCAGGTGTAGCAGGATATGTTGGCATGTGGGTGTCTGTTCGTGCGAATGTTAGGGTTTCTAGTGCAGCAAGACGGTCAGCTAGAGAAGCCCTACAGGTTAATGATCTTTGTAATTTATTAGCTAATGTATGTCTATGCGTGTATCTTATACATCAACATGAAACGGCATGTGCAGATAGCTGTTCGTGCTGGTGGATTCTCAGCCATTATTGTTGTAGGCATGGCTGTATCTGGTGTTGCCATTTTGTATGCTGCCTTCTATGTTTGGCTGGAGGTGGATTCACCGGGTTCAATGAAAGTCACAGACCGTATGTCTACTTTCTTTTCTATCTCGTGATGTTTGTGTAAAGTTCATGCTTTTGTCATTTTACCCTTTTGGTGAACTCGATACATTCTAAAGTCTTGAAGTGTTACTCAGTTTACAATCCGTTGTTGGATACTATGGAAATAACTGTTTTGATTAATTTAGAAGCGACACGTGTAGCCTAGTAGCGCCAAACATATCAGTATTCTTCATTATTCACCAATTGTTTTTCCTTATGGCTACTGTTTGTTTTTATCGCATCGGATATAGAGGTATATTCCATTTACTTGAATGGAGATCCCCTTTTTAGCAGCAGAACAGTTTTACCTCGGTGCCTGATGTTTGAAATGATTCTCACCTTTCAAGTAGCGTTGTATTGATAAACTATAGCTGTATTCTCTGGTGACGCATCAAGGCATTATGTCTCTCATTTACCGCATTTCTAAACTCTGTTTAAATCTTGGGTTGTGTTGGCGTAGTTATTGAATTTCTTCTTTTTTGATTGATTTTGCTGTTTTTGAAATTTAAGGCCGTGGTGCCATGCCAAAAGAATACCTCTTGTCGGAATCATTATTTATGCGAATAAAATCATTTGTGTTGCTTCTTAGCTCACAAATAAATTCACATTTAACTGTTGGCATGGGGACTGACCTTTTAAATTATTCAGTGCCTCTTCTTCTGGTGGGTTATGGATTTGGCGCTTCATTTGTTGCTCTCTTTGCTCAACTCGGTGGTGGTATCTACACGAAAGCAGCTGATGTTGGAGCCGACCTAGTTGGAAAAGTTGAGCAGGGAATACCTGAAGACGATCCTCGTAATCCGGCTGTCATTGCTGATTTGGTATTTAATCCGCTAGTGTTTTTTCCCCATCTTTCTCTATCTGAAGTTTTATGTATGGTATCTATTGCCTTTTCTAATCTTGCCTTTTAGTGGGATTATGTGGTCATAGTCCAATTTCCGTCTAAGAATCTTACATTATGTGTGTATAAATACAAGTCCACTATAGCTTCTGGTCCTAGTGTGATATCATTGCATTTCATGTGTTTGGTGGTTTAGTGGGGTTGTGGACTTTTGGCTAGAGACAATCAACAATTCAACATAGGCACATATTAGTTCGTTGAAAGAGAAGCTGCCCGTGATGTTTAAATGTTTGCGAAATCACTTATTTTTCCTGCTATGTGAAATCTTGTGGATGAGTCATTTTCATAGTACGAGGCACCAAGTTTCAGATATTCTAAAGAAGAATATATCTGTTAAATGTGTTGATTGTTTTATATTTTGATATTATCAGCAAAAACAACCTTGATTTTACACCTTTTTTCTCTAAGGATCTAATATATTCTTTAAAAATAGAACCACCTTAAGTTTTATGTTTTCCAATTTGTGTAAACTAACAGCAATAAAGTAACCTGTTTTTAAAACTAATTTGTTATGTATGGAGTATTGCTTACTTCTATTAATTTAAGATGACGTCCACTCGTCCAGTACTGATGTTGAATTGCTGCCCTGGAGAGTGGGGCTTATAGTTCTATGCTATCTTCTCTTGTTATTGCTTGCTCATTGTGGAGCACATACTGCTACATTTGTTAACTTACATTTCAACCTTTGTGGCTGAAGACTGAAGTATCATTCTGAAAGTCAAAATGTGATATGATATTACAGGTTGGAGACAATGTTGGTGATTGTGCTGCTCGTGGTGCAGATCTATTCGAAAGTATTGCTGCAGAAATTATAAGTGCAATGATATTAGGTGGGACAATGGCACAGCAATGTAAAATTGAGGGTAAGTGTCATCTTTGCAGATTTTTTATTTCTACCAGTGTCTAAGATTACAAGAGACTATTACAAAACAACTGCATTTATGATTCTTTCTATTTTTTTTTGCCTCTTGTTTTCTTATTGACCAACCACATTTTGTTTACGCAGATCCATCTGGCTTTATCTTGTTCCCTTTGGTGGTTCACTCCTTTGATCTTGTCGTTTCATCTGTGGGTATATTCTCAATAAGAAACACTCGCGAGACTGGTATAGGCATAGAAGATCCAATGAAAGTTCTTGAGAAAGGATATTCTATCACCATAGTGTTAGCAGTTTTGGCCTTTGGCGCGGTAAGTTCAAAAATCGGCCTTCCGAAATCTACTTTATGTGCTAGTCAGTAACTCAGTAACTTCAGCCTTCTGATGATCTCACTGGGCCCAATTAGTTGGATCTTATCTGACTATCTGGTTTTGATTTCTAAATATTCCTATTGTCCGTGTTTCTTGGTTACTTTTGCAGTCTACACGTTGGTTGCTTTACACGAAGCAGGCACCTTCAGCTTGGTTTAATTTTGCCCTATGTGGGTTGGTTGGGATTATAACAGCATACATCTTTGTGTGGATCACCAAGTACTACACTGATTATAAGTATGAGCCAGTTCGTACATTGGCTCTTGCAAGCACCACTGGCCATGGGACCAATATAATCGCTGGTGTGAGCTTGGGGCTGGAATCAACAGCTCTCCCTGTCCTTGTTATCAGCGTAGCGATTATATCAGCTTTTTGGTTGGGCCGCAGTTCTGGATTGGTGGATGAAGCTGGAAATCCTAATGGTGGGCTATTTGGAACAGCAGTGGCTACGATGGGAATGCTAAGCACAGCTGGCTATGTCCTGACTATGGACATGTTTGGCCCAATTGCTGATAATGCTGGTGGCATTGTGGAGATGAGTCAGCAGGTTAATTTTAAAGCATCGTTATGCGTTATCATTATTATCATAACTACATATATAGCGATGCCTGTGATCAGCTTATATGCTAAGTTAGTTGTTATATGCTTCTTTACAGCCTGAAAGTGTTCGAGAAATTACTGATGTTCTTGATGCTGTTGGGAACACGACAAAAGCTACAACCAAAGGATTTGCTATAGGGTCTGCAGCGCTTGCCTCCTTTCTTCTTTTCAGTGCTTACATGGATGAGGTGTCTTCGTTTGCCCGTATATCTTTTAAAGAGGTAGGAATACGTATAGTGTTGGGCGGATATGGTTATCCCTGTGAGTTGTTGATGTTCTGCTGTTTGACTTAATTCTTTTCACTTTTTTCTCTTACAGGTTGATATTGCAATACCCGAAGTCTTTGTTGGTGGCTTACTAGGCTCTATGCTTATTTTTCTCTTCAGTGCATGGGCCTGTGCAGCTGTTGGCCGTACAGCTCAAGAGGTGGTAACTGAAGTGAGAAGGCAATTTATTGAGAGGCCAGGTATCATGGTAAGTATATTCATCTTCACCAACTTTATTACAATTTACAAACATATTCGGTTCTAGTTATTGATTATTGTCGTGACTGCAGGATTACAGGGAGAAACCCGATTATGGTCGTTGCGTAGCTATTGTAGCATCAGCCTCGTTGAGGGAAATGATTAAACCTGGTGTTTTGGCCATTATTTCGCCAATAGTGATAGGTGGGTGCTACTTCTTTGATTGCAGTACCCAATGCGTTGTTCAGTATATGCTTTTTTGATGAACACCAACACTTACATGAGACTGTTTCACATGCGAAACAAATCCATTAACCCTATATAACTAAATTTCGATTACCTCAAAATTTAAGTTGGTCATACCTGTGAGACAATCTCATTCAAGGCTCACTAATGAATGAAAATTCCTGGCTTATACAAATCACTGTCAAACTTGTGTATTTTACAGGTCTTGTGTTCCGAGTTCTTGGACATTATGTTGGGCATCCATTACTTGGTGCAAAAGTTGTAGCCGCCTTCCTGATGTTTGCAACTGTTTCCGGCATCCTTATGGCACTATTCCTGAACACTGCCGGTGGAGCTTGGGACAATGCAAAGAAGTATATCGAGACAGGGGCCCTTGGAGGCAAGGGTAGTGATTGCCACAAAGCTGCTATTACAGGGGACACGTAAGTTTATACGATTTATATTTGTCATACATCTTGACGATTCCTGTCTCTTACTGAAGTGCTCGTTTTTTCCCACTCCCAAAACGACAGAATACTTCAAAAGAAAGATACTTTGATTAACCCATTATGAGGATCTAAATCCGATTGTTGAAATTTTGTTATCACTTGTTTACTGCTATTTATAATCAGGCTATTTTGGGTCAGGTCTACTAGAATTTGTATTTTTCGAGTTTGGCTCAGTCTAATTATCAACAATGGCGAATATTCATCATCTTCTGCCACTTGACTCGCTAAACTGTTACTCCATATTATTTGGTTGCAGGGTGGGAGATCCGTTCAAAGATACAGCTGGACCTTCGATTCACGTCCTGATCAAAATGCTTGCGACAATTACTCTGGTTATGGCGCCTGTTTTCCTGTAAACTTGTCCATATCATCAATATTGCAGATTTAACTAGACGAGCACCATTCTCCTACCTGACATATTTGATGTAGTTTGAGGGTTGCTAAATTTGCGGAGATACTTATATTTAGTCACAGGAATTTTTGTTTCTCTTATATTTTGAATAATCAGCAGTCTCTTTTGCAGCAAATTACTACCTTATAAGTTATAAACTTATAATCAATCTACTCACTTTCTGAATACTTATTCTGAACACTTGAAAGGTAGATCCAGATACCAAGAAACTACGGTTCTGGTAATAGTTTATTTCGTCTTATAAACCTATTTGACAAGAAATAACTCAGGCTAGATCTTCTTTTGTTACAAACCAGAAGAAAAACTTGTCAAAGTATTTGGAGATCTTGGTGAAATCTGCAATCACCGCCTTTCACCTCGTGAAACACCAGGCGAAAGTTTTCTGCATACTCGATAAGTAAATTGGTTAGCTTTTTGTCCGTTCTCATTTTAACCATCTATATTTACGTAACCGGTGAAAACTTCATAAGAAACTTATGATCTGAATTTGAATACCATCAATCATCACATTCTCCTAGTGCTCAATCAAATGATATCCGCAATCCCCTATATATACTACGCATATCAGATGTCAGTCAACTTAACTGGTAAAGTCACGAAGAAGTCGACAACATATTATCCCTGTGGCTTCCTTACCCGAGTTGCACCAAAATGAACTTCACAAATTGTTCTATAAGACCTATATTTAGGTAAGACTANNTAATACTTTTATTTTAATAACCTAATATCTTAAATCAATAGTTTTCATTATAAAGTATAAAGTTATCAAAATAAAATCAAAAACTTAATATTTCAATGTTTTTGCTTGAGCTTTTCTCTTATTGAACCAGTCTTATACTATAAGACGGTCATATAGAAGAGTTGCTGACTGAACTTGAATATACTTTGCTTGCATCCATAACCCATACAAACACCAACAAATTACAAAAGCCCAAAAACCCAACTTTTAACCCAAAACACACACAATTCATCTTCTCCTCAACAACACAATTACTACATACACTCTCTTATCCTAATTTCTCTCCTCATTTCACCCCCAATTCATCCCAAATTAAAATCTAGGGTTTAATAAACTCCCCCAAATTCCCCAAAAATGGAGCAACCCAATTTCTCCAACACCTCTCAACCCCCACAACCACCACCATTACCACCTTCAAATCCCACCATTAACAACAACAACAACAAAAAGCAAAAAATAAAGATACCAACACCACAAGAACTAATAACACACTACGAATCCCAAGGCATGAACACACAAGAAGCTTCCATTAAAGTAATTGATGACCTCCAACACACTCTCTTTCGCGTTATCACTTCTAGAAAGGGTAGAAAGGATAAGTTTATGGGTGAAGCTTCTAGAAAGCTCGACGCAGCGTGTAATCGGCTAGCCATTGTTGAAAAGAAGGTTGATTCCAAGCCGGGATATACTGAGAGTTTTGTTATTGGTGTCGCCGGTGCGTCTGCTGCTCGCGGGGTTTTTGCTGTTTGGCCGCAGGTTGCTGGCGGTTTTGTTAGTGTTTGGAATTCTGTTAGGGGGGTTAGTCAGACTTGAGTTCGGGTCGGGTTATTTCGGGTTTATTCTTAGTTCAAAAGTTGAGGTTAGGTTAAGTTTGAGTCGGGTTATTTCGGGTTTTATTGTCACTGTACTCATACTTTGTTTGGAATTGTTGAATTTTTAAATTGTAACCCGTACTTTAGTATTTTAATGGCACAAATTCTTATTTCAGATGGACTGTTTTCTCTTCTGAAATAAGATCAATAAAATGTTGTCATTTTTTAAGA
>LHUT01001274.1:10641-22460 GCA_001412135.1 Silene latifolia subsp. alba
TATCAGAAAATAACAACATTTTATTGTAAAATAACAATATGTTACCCATCTTATTTCAGACGAGAAACCGCCGTCTGAAGCAAGACGCGCTGTTTTAATGGCGCTTATCCTATGATAAGACTGTCTTTTCGTATGAGTAAACAAGTCATTCTATTTAATCGACATTGGAAAAGTATATTTAAAACTTCGTAGCAAGAAAAAAAGTGGTGAAGTCATTTAACATAATGTGATCATTTGTAAAAGTAGTTATTATAAAAACTCGTTTTACAATAAACTTGGAAGGCCGTTGTACACAAATACTCGTACACCAATTCTCATTTGTGACGGGTATTATTCCGTCACAATTACTATTCACATTTGCGACGGGCTAAATGTGACCATTTTATGAGAAAATGTGACCATTTTTTTTATCACAAATTCTCATTATAGACGGACACTAGCCGTCTATATGTATAGACGGATACCATTTCCCCTCACAAAATACCCATTTGCCATAAATTGGGAAGCACATGGGGGTGCCTTACCTTGTCCCCCCTACCCATTTTATTAGAGGTCTTTACCCGTCTGTTAACCCCACCCGTCTATAATAAGACCTATTGATAAAAATGTAACATTTTATGAATAGTATTTGGATGGTTACATTTTATCAAAAATTGGTCACATTTACCCGTCGCAAATTGTGACCGTCACAAAGGAGAATTGCTGATACTCGTATTAGTTATTTAAGAATTACGGCCAACCTTTGAAAACATATTTGTATCAATAACGGCATTGGTACAATTGTGCTTAGACTAATTCACGTGAGACCCTCTCATATCAAAATTTGTAAACACAAAAGTCGAATAACGACAGAAATCGAAAAAACAAATGACGAAGCAAAAAAAAAAAACTATCTGCACAACTGAGGGGAAGGCTGAAGAAACTGATCAGGAGAGCAACATTCACTGAAATCAGAACTAATAGCATCAGTTTCATCACCATTGTGAAAATGCAAGAATTTCAATATCTTGTCGAAAATCGCGATTTCGCAAGGAAGTTTAAGAACACCTTCTTGTTGGAACCCAAATTCTTCCTCAGCTTCATTCAGTAAAATCTGAAATGATTGATGAGACAAGTAATGTGTTGGGATGACATATCTCTTGAGTTGTTCTTTCCCTACACATATTGCTAAGTACCCTTTTGGTACATAATCTATTGAACAAACCGAGTTTTCCGAAAATGAGAGTGTTTTTTTCAAGAATTTTATGCTTTTGTTGTTTGTTTTTGCACTTGCATTAGCAAGTTTTCTCCATTTTTTGAGGATTTGATGAAGTTTTACTATTTGAATGATCTTGTTTGAGCCTTTTGAATCCATAACACTTCTACTTTGTTTGAAGTTTTGTTATGTATAACTTAAATGACAACTTCTTGCTTAAGACGGATGTATCCGTCTAATTGAATTCGATTAAGGTGTTAGTATAAGAAAAGTGTGTTAAGGGCCATATTTAAGGAGGTGTGAGGGGTTAAGGGGTTGAATTAATAAAATATTTGTGTTGAATTTTTTAGGTACCATTAATCCATTATTGGTATACCTTCTTCATTTTAAATAGGTGGGCAAGTTGAAGTTATAATTTAGTTTTATCAATTGTTTCAAGTGCCTGGAATATTTTCCCAGTGCCTCAATGATTCCCGTAAATTCCAGGCTAAGGGGAGACAGATGTACGCAGTCTTATCCTTGTATTAGCAACATAATAGGCTGCTTCCGAATGACCCAAGATGAAAATTGTACCAAGTATTGCATTGAAAGACCGCTACATCACAATCACAAGAAAAAGAAGTGCAGCGTCTTAGTAAACCATTTTAATTTATTCTATCATGATCCATAAACCAGCAGATGCAATCTAGTAAGTAACAATTGATGAGCATTTGCAGGCATGCAGATGCAGCATTCCAGTTGCATTCACTCCCATTGCTTTGGTATTTGTATCCATTATTGTACCACAAATGACATTATTAGTCCATGTTGGATGTTATGCTACTTGTTGCAAATTAATAGATAGCTGCCTTATTACAGGGAGGGAATTTTATCAGCAGGAGGGTCATAACGTAAATTTAAGAACCACCTATAAAAATAACGGAGTCTTACATAGTAAAAATCTGCATAACTTTAAACATGCTCGCTTTTTATACAGTAAGACTACAAAAACCTGTGGGATCTCGAGACAACACTGCTTAGCTATCGGTTTTATGGCATCCATATGCATGCTACTTGCAAATTAACTTCGGTATATACATACAACGTTCTAATATGAGTTTTTAGTCTGATCATAATATTATAATCGACCGGTATACTTTTGAGCTATGTCATTGTTAGGACAGAATTGCCAGCAAACTGTACTAAACTAGGAAATCCTGCAACCAAATCATGGATTAAAAGAGGCAAAAAACAAAATTAATCAAATAATTTAGAAAGCAACCCTTTATTTGTTTATACAACCATAATAAGTCCATAACAATCATTTGGTATCACAATCAATGATTAGCTCTATGCACAAATGAAAAATAATAAATTAAATATTATGTTCAAAAGAATATGATCCAAATTAACAAGTCAACTAATCAAAAATAATCATTGAATAAATGTTGGTGTACAATTAAAAGGAAAATGAAGAAAAAACCAACATTACAGAAGGGCTTAATTCTGCAAGCTAAGACCACCTAAATCATAGATAATGACATGAAGCCTAAACCGTAATCACGATCGTCGATTGAGCAATTAAAATCGATACCCTATTAAAACGCGCTAGCTAAAAGTTCTCAAACCTTTCGTGATACAGGTCACAGCCACATGAAACAACATCTAAAGTTTGCAAAAACAACTAAATTGACATAAATTCAGTTTTATCAAAGAAACAGCGTAATGTGTAATGCGTTTTTAACTCATAGAGACGGTGTTTATTGATCCAGAATGAAGATTATTACATCGAAAAAAACATTAAATTATACTTAAAATTGATACACCGCATTTGAATACATTACCCGATTTTTCTCCGATTGAGAACCTTTTTAAGAAGCGTCTCTCTTCCCGGAAACGGATTATAAACACCCGGCACCTCTCCACCAGCACGGCTTCCAGCACCGCCTTTTCTCCCTTCTTCCTCGTCGTCCACATTTCTTACACTTCTCCTCATTCTCAACCTCTCTCGCCTCTCATTTCTCGTCTCTTCAACACTCAACTTCGCGTCATTCTTTTTACCAGAATCTCGACCCTCTGGAGACCTAGTACTCCCTTCCTTAATTCTCGGAATCCTCCCACCTTTCGACGTCCCAAGCATCTGAAAATCAACCCGGCTCCACCCAGCTTTATCCTCATTATCCCACCCAAACCTCTGACTCAATTCAAGCAACTCATCAACCGGGCGTACACGTACAGACACAGAATTCAAGCCTGACACATTGCCATTCAGTAGCTTATCAGCATACTCCCACTCGACACGGTCATTGTAAACCGGGTCTTGGAGAACCTGATCAGCTAGGTGGGCCCACTCCTCAAAGTCCCTAGCTCTGAGATTATTAGAAACCCATTTAAGGTAAGTTGAGGGAAGCGTTCCGAGCATTCGGCCTTTGTATTTGCCAAAGTCTATCACCCTGTCCCTTGCTGGCAGTGATGCAGAAATGACTGAATTCCGCCATGGTTTCGGTTTTGGTAAGTTGGGGAGGCTGAGATGTGTGTTTAATGGGTGTTTGCCAAGGAATGAAGACATGGTAAGGAAATGAAGAACAGATACGTACGTGTGGTTGATACTTGATAGCTATGTATAACAACACTTATCTTATCCTTAAAACATCGAAGAACAATCAAAGTTGGCTGATGTGACTGATAAGGGCTCTCATCTCTTAAAGAAGTNNATGAAAAAGCCAAACTTGGGAGGGATCAACCCATTAAATTGCCTTTAGTACCCCGAAAGAGATTGTCCAACCTGTCGGTAGGAGATACTCCTGGTCTAACACCAAAAAAAAAAAAAATCAAACACTGCAACATTTACGAAATTCAATCACAAAAAGTCGAGCAGGAAGATTATGGTGAAAATGAGACAATGTTTTTTAGATACTGTATAGGGTTTTAGTCTCTTAAGCGCGCATTTGTTGCAAAAGAGCAACATATACAAAATCGACTTGCTTCAACTGTCTTACATACATAACGCTTAAACCATGCAGTCGCTCGCTCATCTAAGTATGAAAAGTAAATAAACTGTACAAAACGGCTACAAGTCTACAACTGTTGGGACTCTACATCCAGCAAAATACAGCATTGTCCATGATACAACTATCGGGTTCCATAAGAAGCTGCGCAAGATAGACGAGTATGAACAGAAGAGACTTTGATCGTACAAAAGGGAACTCTCAGTAGATTCCTGGTATGATCCTGTAAGGAACCTTCATGCAGTATAATTTCCAATACTTGCCATACCTGCAAAGTGCAAACAGTCATCACCCTTCATATTAGCGGTTTATAGACATGAAACATGTCTATTACGGAGATTCTTTGGGAAATTACGACAATGAAACTCTCGGTTTTGAAAACAAGTACACTTTTACGTAGTTTTTTTTGGCAAGATGGCCTAACAATAACTTATTGTCGCACCAACCAAGTACTCATTTAGCGAACACCAAATCATATTTAATGAAACGAGTACTCATTTTAGGTTTTGTGTAAGACGGTTTTAACAATAACTTATTGTCAGTTTGTCACACCGGCATAGTAGTAATTTAGTGATCACCGAATCAGTTAATTAAATGAGTACAAAAATTAGGTTTTCTGTAAGAAAGTTTAACAATAACTTATTGTCATACAGTCTTATACAAAGCAGGTAGAGCAATGCATTGTCAATTGACTTACTTGGATCGGCATCGATCATCATCCCTTTTAGCTCGGTCGACAAGGAGGATGGCGAGGAAGATCAGGTAAAAGTAGGGAAGAAACTGTAGAAAGTAAGCACAACACAACACTTGAAATACATAAAGATAGAGACAAATGGCAAAATCAGGACAGTTTTGAGGGGGATAAAATCGAACCACAACGAACACACACACAAAAAAAAAAAAAAAAAATCCTTTAAATTTGCCTTACATGATTAAAAAGAACTGGGACTGTCCAGAAAAAAGCGGCCAAAATTTCAGGGAGGTAATGAAAATGTCGAGACAAACCCCACCTGAGAATGAAGAAAAATCAAACAGATAAGATATATGTGGAGATATAATGCAAAAAGGGGAAAAAAAGTTTGATTTATCAAAATGATAATTTTCATATTACGCCCTCTAATTCACAATGTTCGCCCACATTCCTTATTCTCGAAGGCTTTATATATTCACAGAAATATAATTACTTTTTTTCTAATTTATGACCCACTAACCTAACTCTTGTCAAAGCTGACATCTTTAGACCAGCAAAGTCAAATGGGGACGCTATAAATGAGATTACGGGAGCAAGTATAATATAAGACTCACCAGCCTGATGTCAATAGAAGGCTGTTTTTGGTCTCTCCGGACGTTGTAGTATACGAGGCTACAATCTGTACGCGATTTTCAATATATACCATTACTGTATTATTACTTGAACATGGAAAATAAAGTAGATGGAGAAAAAACAAGGGAAGCCAAGATATGTGGCGCACCTTAGATGGAGCTTTTCCCCAAACTAAGCATTTGCCATTCGTCCTACGGAATTCCTGTCTCTGTCTATCGCAGTCGTAATTGATAAAAATGCACAAGATTCCAGCCACGAGAATGGAAACTGAAAGCTGAAGCAGTAATCAGAATGTTAGGCCTCAGAGGAACCGAAATAATGTCTGCTTTAAACACGATAATGTGAGATATATTTTTCAGTTACTTATGCCGCCATTCCCAGGTTTTTACAATAAGACAATCCCAATGACTTAACGAGGAACTTACTTGGATTCCGAGATGCACAGGGTGTTTGACCAGATACATGCCCGAAGAAGTATAAATAGACGGAAGCCATGCCAGACAACCCCAGCATATGTAGAAGCCAGCTGCCAAAATCAATTTCAGAAATCACAAGATAGGTTCAGACTTCGGAACTAATCTATCATAAATATATCAAAAAGTCGCAAGAACCTTTCGTGGTTAATTGGTTATAATGTGATGGGACAAGAAACCGATAAGCAAGACTGCAAGACACTATTGCTCCAATTCATAATTCATATGACTACTAGTATAGATCCCGCACGAATGCGCGATATTTTAGATAGAAACATTGAAGAAAGTAATAATAAAAATGATATTTAACTCAANNTTTATTATAATTAATATTTTGTATTAATCTGTGGAAAAGGGAAATGTAAATAAAATATAATGAAAGCCTAATAACAGATAAGATATAATAAAAGCCCAATTACAAATATGATATAATAAAAGCCCAATTATAGCCAAATTCATCTAGGCGGGAAAATTTTGGAGAACTCTTATTCTTTTAGTATAAGGGGATGCAAACTAGGCCTAACCTATTTTCAGATTGGATTTGTCTAGTATCCGCATTAATAGCCTACTATCGGTCAAATATCGGCTGTATCATTACTATCATTTAAATTCTACTATTTTTTGCAATTCTTCATAAATTGGAAAATATCGTCATGCAAAGTTGAAAATCCTTTTAAGTAAATGCCGATACATTACAGCCGATGTTGGATACCATGATCTCAATCCCAACATGCATGGCCTAAAAAGTTAGAGACACTGCAATCCTACATGGAGACACTAAACAAACAATGTAAAGCAAACTAATAACCTCATGAAACAAAAAAGAAGCAAAGCACAAAGGTAGCAAACCTCGGTCATGAGCAATGTCCATGGTATTCCAATATCCATCTTCCCACCAAAAGAACTTTGCGACGTATGCAATCATTAAGATAGCATTTATTGCCATGGAATCAGCAACCTTACCATAAAGGTCATACTGTTGCAATTGCATGAAAATAAAAGAGCGGGGTATCAGTACCAAGATAAAGTTGCTTACTTGAACAAAAAATACATCAATGTGATTAAATAGGCCTATACAAAAACCAGAAATGTTGACCAATGGAAGTTAATACAGTATTGACAAATGACAACCATGAAGTTAGTCTAGTCGTAAAAAGACTCGTAATCCTTATCGATCTCTCAAAAATCGATGAACCAAGCTCCAGGAGAACATCAGATCTCTCGTCAGGTCTTCACTCTACCTACTTACCAGAGTCCTCTCCTTACTATCCAATGATGATGGTCACCCTCCTCTGCTTCTACATCAATGCGATTAAATGCTGACCACGACCCCACCGTCACAAGTCACTACATATATCCACTATATTATTTGAATTCTCTAACTATTTTCAGCAAAGAATGTTAACCTGAGCGTTAGGTTTCAATCTACAGTTTCCATATCATCTCTGTAGACAGAAATAATAGATAACTCGCAGAAGAACATGACTTCATGGCTGTAGCGCAAACTAGTTACACTAGACACATAGTTAGGCTGGACTCGAGTTTCTAGCCAAAAATAAAGAATATTAGGGATCATGATGTGAACAAGGAATCAAGGATATTATATAGCTGTTTCAATTCGTTAAGAAAAGTTTTCAATAAAACTGAAATGAATAAACAACCATTGTACTTCTATAATAAAGCCTCAACCTTAAATACTCATAGAATCAAACAGCAATTTCTGTACCAAATGATCTAGGATATAGTCTAGCCCCGACTATGGTTCATGCTATTTATAAGGTTACTCACTCCTATTCTGGGATACAATAACCAGATCATCTAAAAGAAACTTCTAGGCCGCATTCAAATTCCTAAATGTATTGGATAGATAGATGCATAGAATTCAAGTATACACGTTGATAATCAAATTATGAAAAGCGAGTAACCTGCTTAAAGCAGTAGGTCAAAGCAAGAACTGCCCAGGACATCATCCCGAATCTGCAGTTTGTGAAAACTTTAATATCAAAGTTCTTACCAATTCGTGGATAGAGCTCCATCCCCTGTTAAAAGGTGCAAGCATTATCAGCAAGGCTTGATAGGCTATAGGAAATGAACTCTACGGACTACAGTTGCGTACATGCTTCTACTATGTGGTTCAATGAAACTCACCCAATAGAAATCGATAATGAAGTTGCCAGAAGAACCAGAATCGGTGGAGGACGGTGCAACATGCCCCTACATGCAGACCAATATTGTGTTAGAAGTTTGAACCACAAACATGGTTTGTATAAGAAGGAAACCAATGGTCAATTGAATTCTTTAGTAACACGCACTTTTATGTACAAGAAAATGCAGAAGATGAAGCTTCCAAATATAAGTGTGGAGAAAATCTCGCCCAAATGATCATACACAATGGCTGGATTGAATATATTAAACCTGAAACCAGATCAACAAAATTAGGTAAACACTATAGTTCATCCTGATATTACATGTAGCCTTTCGTTCAAAGAAAATATGTTCATAAGCATGAAAGTCCACAGAAAACACGGAAAAATGTAAAAAAAATAAAAGCTTCATACAGAGAATGACATCCATCATAATTCTTAATGGAAACGCCCAGCATAGGAGTACACAATAACATTATTACACTAGTGCCTCAAGGGTTCTGGCAAATAGTGAAAATAATTAAATAAGGGGAATATCTCATTGCATCAACTGACAGCTATATTGTAATGCAAAGAAACGCAAAACGTATAGTACAGCAGAAAAAATTACAAGGATGTGCAGTTCACTTTCAAGTAAAACTGTGTGCGACAAGAAAGAGGGGGGCAGCTGGTGCATAATATTTGACTTTGCTTAGGTGGTTCAAAAAAAAAAACAAGATATGAAGCTATGTCCTGCACCCAGAATCTACACAAAATTGGGCGTATAACTATACAAGTATAACTCTACAGAAATGGACAAATCTTAAGTATAATTTTAACAGTTAACAGCCATTTTATGGTACATCATAGCATGAACGCTGCAGAGAGCATTAACCAGTTAGATCAAATAAGGAACGCCCTCCATCACATTTACATTGCGCCCATTTGAAATAAATGGTCAAACAACGCAAACCTTAACAATTTTCTCACAACAAAGTTGATAATGGTTGACCACAAGTCAAATGGTAAACCTGGGATGGAGATAATACTTTTGATTTTAAAACACCACGCAACAATGACAATTGACATGTTCATACACAGGAACTCAGAGCACCTAACTTCTGATTTCTCCTTGCACTTTACACCAACAATTGTTAACAAAGATACTGCACTATTTTGGCACGTTCAAAACATTCAAACTATTTAATTGATGTATAAGGATAATACAAGAAGCTGATAATAGATAGATTAGTCCGTGTACTCACCACCAAAGCCCAATGTAAGTGGCCAACGTGATAATGAAGGCTGCAATGCCATTTGCCTGCAATAGAACCAAGATCAACATTATTTCAGTATCTGCTACACATGATCAACCAGAAATAAATCTGGTAGCATAAGAAGAAACAATATAAAACAGAAATATCTGTACATAACGAAAATGAAAAGAATGCCGATATCAAGCCGTGCATATGGCAGACCTTATAGATAGGACGATTTCCTTTGGGAGATATAGGGCCTTCTACTCTCTTCCCTGGTAAGAGTAGCTGAAGGGCCGCCTCAAAAGCTCCATAACAAAAGATGATTTTGCACGCAGTAACTGAGGGTTTTGGCCATATGTCATTAAAACCTTGTATCCCATGCTCCCTCAAGGTTTGCCATGTTTGTAAGACGGAACCATCGGCATGCACCATTGTATACCATCTGCATTGGACGAAAAATTGTAACTTAGGTGTGTTGTAAAAAACCAGCATAGCATCTCAGATTCTATAACCTTAACCATAATAATTTTCACATAACAATATAGTGCTTTTCAGTTTTCAGCACTTGGAAATTAGAATCTGTCATCATTGGGAGACGCTGAATGAATTTATTTTTTTCATTAGAGTCACTCGCCACAGTGGCACAGTCCCTATGCAATGTTGCCCTATTCCTTCACCAAAACATATATTCCTGGCCTATCAGCCGAAAGATGATTCATTGCTTCTAGAACCAAGCATCCAAGAACTTTCCAAAGGCTTGCAAGTTACAAGAGTGAAGTATTGCAAAAAAAAAAAAAAAAAAAAAAAAAAAAACGAGATATGATGGAATATGACTTTAAGGAATTTACACAGCAATTTTCCTACATAATAAAGATCACTGTCAGTAGCTTACAAGAGTCCGACTCTACAATACACATGCAGTTAGAAGCCGGGTCTAAGTGTAACATAGTTTCTAGGTGTTCATCAGATGACAAAACATTATTAGTTGACATCATTAGGTACTTCCTATTCATAAAATCACAAAAATATCAGTTTGTACTGTGTACATGGACAAATTACGCATCTTCGTGGATCGTAACATTTCTGCACTTTTATCTCGTCCCACCTAGTATTCTTACTAGATTTCATGTCCTCATCAACATGATTCAAAGCTGCCATCATGCTAAATTACGTGTTTTTAACGGACATGAGACCAAAATTCACAAGGAGTCCACAACAACAAATAAACAAACTTGTAGGATAAACAAATACTTCAACTGTTTTAAACTTATAAATAAATTGATTAGTGGAGCATTAAACTCCACTATAACTTGCACTGACAAATTCCCTCATACTTCCAAACAAAATTATATACTTTAAAAACAAGTTGTAGATTAACCAACACCAAACCCCATCAATAAGATTCCGAGATCACCACCAATCCATATTTAACACGGTTGTAAGCGTCAGATCAAAAACACCCCATATACCTGATTAGTAATGAACATCAATTAGTCAGTCCAAGAGATACTCCAAATGTTCTCGGATCAATTTCATATTCAAGACGGTCTTAAGAAAGACCCACTATTCCAAGATACTAACTTTAATCACTAACCAAACACCCAAATCCCATAAATCAAATTGCCCATTAATATCTAAAGTTCTAAACCAAATATATCTCAGATCAAATTCATCCAAACCAATAAAAAAATCAAACTCAATTTGCATCACCAACCCACATAAATAAATACTCAATAAACCAACAATCACACATAAAGAGTTAGTCTGTACACTATTATAGTTGTAAAACGGATCCAATCACAACCCTAAGTAATAGTGGTTACTAAAAGATCCAATTTTACGATAAATTTGTGTAAAACGGCCTCACACAAGTATGCGTGCAACAAACAAAAAAAAAACAGATAGAAGTGGCAATACTTACAGAAGAATGACAAAAGGAGGACAAAGAGTGAGAAGTGACAACATTGAAACATAAGTAACCAAAGGAGAATGCACTGTTTTTGAATCCCCCATTGTTGTTGTTTTTTAACTCCAAAGTTTGCAACTTTTTGCTCAAATATTTTCTGGGTATTTCACTAAAAATACAACCCAGAAAAATCAATGTAGATAGGTGTTGCTTTCTTGAATCTACCCTTCAATCTTAAAGACAGTGTGATAAGTTTGAAAGAGATCATCGTTTACGTGCATACAATTGGACTTTTCTAAATGGGGACAACATTCTATCATTCATAATATTTGGTCGATTTTTTCCCCTGAATACCGTTTATTTCTTTTGGACAGTGACTACTGACTACTGACTACTCACTAGTCAATACTCGTCTACCGGTTCTTATTAGGAACTCTTATCAAAGTCTTAGGTCCTGTTCTTTTGGATTTAAAGTCACTTAATTTAAGTTAACTTCAGATCCTATAAGTTCAGTTCAGTTCAGATCCTATAAGTTCAGTTCACATCCTATAA
>LHUT01001276.1:11716-22452 GCA_001412135.1 Silene latifolia subsp. alba
AAAAAAAAAAAAAAAATGAAATTAGCAGACTGTATTTTGGGTCCAAGACTTCCAAGATTGGTTTGGAACTGTTAATATAAGATCACTTGTGTCAGCCCAACTGCAGGTGCAAAAAGAGCAAATAAATTGACCACAAAATATGAGCAAAATAAGTTTGCCCCAAAAACTCTGGTATAAAACATATACACAAGGCCAGCCTAATACCAATAAGGCAATAAAGGTCCAATTAAATTGCCGTGTTCATTTCACTCCAAATCTTAATTCATAAATGGTCTTATACGGGAACAACAAATACTTGTATATGAGGCGGTTGCGCACAATTTTATCGTAAAATGGTATTTTTAAGTAGCCATTTTTACTCACTAATAAGTTTGTGTTTAGATCTGTTTTACAATTAAATTAGCATAAAATCGCCTCACACAAGACTTACTCCGAGAACAATTAACGAGTCGGTCCTACCATTTTTTTTATTGTTGCAAGACATGGCGAGGTAATCGATAAACAAAATTGTAAAAGAACTCACCATTGCAGGTGGTGTAGACTAGTAGTATCTTGTAAACATTGAAATAGGGATCTGGTACTGTTACAAAAGTGTTAAATCAACAGAAAAAAAAGGCAGAAAAAAAATACAAAATAATTTATAGCCCTAGTCACTAAATTTCATTTCCGAACAACTGCTACATGAAGTCGAGTTTCATGAAAAAGACCGCTATTTCATTATGTCGAAATATGTTAGTATAATACTTGCTACTAATTTTAATGCTAGGGTACAATTTACATTTGTTGGTCTTGGGCAATTTACCCTACAAATTTGTAACTTCACTAAAATGTCACGCCCTCCTCGATAGATAATTTCTTCATCAATAAACGGCGGTGTTTGACATGTTCACGTTCTCCATGAAACTGACGTTTATGCCAAGACGACATCCCCTTCTTGTTCTTGTTGCTCAATTCTTAGGCTGGTTTCTTCTCGATATGGAAGAAGAATCCGCTTTATGTCTTCTGAAGTTAGCGTCTCATACTCCAGCAGTGCGTTGGCTAGTGCATGTAATGCCTTTTCATGCTGAATACATAAAACCAAGTTCATGTTGAGATATTATTCGCAAAACAGCGATTTAGGATATACTTACCGAAATCAGAATTTTACTTGCACCGTTATGGTGGAAGTAACAGATTAAATCACCGGGATCATCAACAATATAAAACACGACATTTTTGCTTATAAATATATTCTGAGTCTCTCTAATGTAATGTAAAACACAAAATTTAAGAAACAAACCTTCTTTAGCAAAGTCTTCACCCGGTTATATGCATCTCTAAGGAGTTTAACAACCTAAAATACAGACAACAAATGAAATGAGTCTATTTGTCAGCGAGGAAATGCTAAAAAAAAAAAAAAAAAGTAGGATCAATAGTAAAAAAACATTAAGGTTTCTAGACTGACCTCTGTATCAATCCGGGATTGCATTTCCGTACCCGGCCGTTCTTTGATATGAACAGGGCCTACAATATCACTCATCCCACAACTTGTTACCTTGAAACAAAAGTCCGGTACACAGGAAGTTAGACAAACACAAAAGGCACGTTTTGTCGAAGTTGAAATAAGTACTTCATTTATCCATCAATAAACTTCATACTTGGAATTCTCACTTTTTACATGTTATTCGTGGTCACTATAGTTTCTGGTTTCACACATTTCGCAACTTTCGAGGTCATCCACATTTGTATGATTCTTAATTCTAGTGCCACATGAATTAGAAAGATTTAATTATAGATAAGAGGAAGGAGTACAAACAATGGTAAAGAAGGTTGATTCAAGATTCGAATATAAGTACCATGTATTGAGCAAGCTCCGTAGCTTGGTTGAGGTCACTAGTAGCCCCAGTTGTCACATGATCTTCGCCAAAAATGAGCTCCTCGGCTACTCTACCTCCCATACAGACATCAAGACGAGCCAATAATTGTTTCTTGCTGACTGAGGTCTCGTCATTTGAAGGGAGTTGAGTAACCATTCCTAAAGCAGATCCACGCGGCATTATTGTTGCTTTGTGAATCGGATGAGCACCTTCGGTGTTCAAAGCCACAATTGCATGGCCACTCTCATGGTATGCAGTAAGCTACAAAGAGGAGACAATAAATATAACTAGAACCTTCACAGAAATGAACTGCCTAGTAATAACTTCACCCATATTTTGCTTTCTGAATGAGACGCTGTCATGGACCTCACACAAACTAACTTTACGAGGTGGTGATAGTCCTAGCTTATTATAAAGCCAATAGTGCCTTTAAGGTCAATGTATGCATTCAGCTTAAAAACCCTGATGGCCTGACATGCCTATGAATCAGGGAAAGCCTTGTCGATTGTTAAAATCATATTGGATACTAAATCCCCGAAAAGCCCCGTCTTAAACTACCTCTACTTATGGTAAGGCCATTTTGGCTAATGATGTCTCATATTGGGAATTCGGGATAACCTCTGGAAAACGTATGCATGTGGTAGAGGCTGCTATTGTAAAGTCATTTTTAAGCAGATGAAAGTAGTGACAATTAAGTGATTTACACTCTCACTGATCGAAGTAACAGGCAAGTATATTTTAATCAAATATTTCCTAGCTTATTGAATTATATCCGTGGGAAATTCGCACACTCACCTTTTTCGAATCTTCTGATATGAACATTGTTTTCCGCTCTGTACCCATAAGTATTCTGTCTTTTGCGAATTCCAACTGACCAGATGTTAAACTTTCAGCCCCTTCAACTGCCGCCTTGATAGCAGCTATGTTGACGAGATTAGCCAAATCTACCAATACGGTGTTATGAAGCTATGTTAGAGACTGACATAATACATAAATTTTTCCAACTTCATGGACAAATTCAGAAACTTGAAAACACGAGCAAAAAAATGAAAAACCTGCTCCATTAAATCCAGGGGTACCACGAGCAATTGCTTTAACATCAACATCATCACCTACTGGTTTATCCTGTAAATATAACTCTAATATTTCTTGGCGGCCTCGCACATCTGGACTGGGGACAATAATCTACATAAAAGTGACATTTCAGTGAATTCATGAATGATGTTAGATTAATAAGAGGATTTTTATTTTACTTACATTCACAAGAAAGACAATGAAAAGGAAGAGCTACTAGTAAAAAATAAGCTTACATACTGCTCTATTTAAAATACATTTTTTAGATATTTGATCATAAGCATGCAGTCGTGCACAATTATTTTTATCTGGATTCTTTCATGAGATTATATTGTGGGTCAAGAGCATATCAGCAACTTTGGCAAGTGCAATTATATTCATATTTTTTGAAGCACAATATTGATAGAGACCTGAAACAGATCTCGACATGATATGGAATTGACAAATAAAGAAAGTGTCAAGAGCTATCATGTATGAGACTTACATGCCTATCGAATCTGCCGGGTCTGGTCAAAGCTGGATCTAGAATGTCCGGCAAGTTTGTAGCAGCCATCAATATAATTCCCTGTCATTATGTGTTAACTGAGATTACTTTAAAAAGAACACTGCATTAAACCTACACCATAATTTGAAAATAAAGGCATACATACTTCGTTCTGTTCAAAACCATCCATTTCGACAAGAAGTTGATGCAATGTCTTCTTTGTATGTCCTTCCCATTGCTTTCTTGTTGATCCAATAGCATCAATTTCATCAATAAATATAATACAAGGAGCCTGGGGAGACAGTAATAAACATCAAATTTCCAGTTAAAAAACCTTCAGTAATATACTGAATTTCAAATAAAACTGATTCATTTTTATAAAGAGTAACTACACAAAAGGCACTCAGCACTCCGTCAATAAGGAAATAATTTAATTATGCCAATAAATACAGGAACCCAATAAAGGCATAAAGTCATGCTTGATCAGTCTGCCTCCTCGTTGCTTCATATAATATTCACTATAGAAAAAATTTCTACACTTTCGGGATTATACTTTTGATGACAAACCTTTTTCTTAGCTGCTTGGAATAATGACCTCACACGTCGAGCACCAACACCCACAAACCTGGACAAGAATGTTGCAGATAGTTCAGATAAAAACACAAAGATGAGTAGGCCAAATACAGAGGTCTGTTGCTTTTTTTTTTTGCTCAGTCAGTTACAGAGTTCTACTTGATTTATACTTTTAGAGTCTAAGAGTATAAGGTCTACTTCTGTTTTTACTGGAGCCCAAATTCAATATTCTTTAGCATTGGAATGTGATGAAACAAAGTAAAATGGACCAATAAATTATTCAGTGCTTCCTATCTTGTGAAGTAAGAGTCCGTCAATGAAATTTCCAACAAAGTTCATTATGTTGAATAAACAAAGGGGTAAGGTTGCTTACATCCAACTCTCGTTACCTACCATAGGCAGTAACGGTAGCCTTTGACTCACTAAGATAACTACGGTTATAACATTTTGTTTCCATGTGGCCATGTGATTCATCAAAAAAGACAAGCGGGAAGTAAATGAATGTGTGTCTCCAATTTGTAGTTTATGTTTAATGAAGCTTTATTGCTGTTGGCTCTTTGTTATTGTGGTATAGTAAAATGAGAGCGTTATCAGAAGAACTTTAATTTGGGGTGTTTCATCTACTAAATATTTGCATGTCAAGGAAATCGAAGTGCAGAATAAATATGGAACGAAACTGACGCATCTGGGCAGTTGTCGGCAGAATTATATTTCAAATTACTAACAGATCACTTACATTTCCTCGAATTCAGATCCTGCTCTGTAGAAAAATGGCACTCCAGCTTCCCCAGCGATAGCCTTCAATAATTAAAAACATCACAAGTCATCACACATATGTTTTGTTAATTTATAATGAAAACTGTAGAGAAAGACATTTAACAAAATGGAAAAATTATTAGGCCATCAAGTAAAAATCAATATTAGAATTAGAATACATTGGGAAAATATTCACGACAAATGTTTTAAGGGGGTATTAGATTTATAATACTCGTACATTGGGAAAAATATTGAGGTTAAACGTTTCAAGGGGAGCATACAACTTGAAATTTTAAAGATCACTTCAAAACCCTGCACCCACATCCTGTCTTGTCACTGTCTGTCATAAACAAGTTCCGGGAATTGGTATGACACTTTGCCTTACTTTATAAGTATAGAGTTATTGATATCATCTTTTACAAATGCCATCCATTTAACGAATGCTATCAGTGGTTATAGGTGAAAATTTGATGGCATCCCCAACACATAGTAAATAGACAAAGGATCCTTATGAAAGATCATTACACTTCCCAGAACATTCTAGCCCAATCTCAATAGATTGCAACAAGTTCCAAACCATACCTTGGCAAGAAGCGTTTTTCCGGTTCCAGGAGCTCCCGTCAAAAGAATACCCTGGCATTAGAACCACCAGTCACAGAGTGAGGAGTGGTGGCAAATAAAACTTAAAATTGATGCAATTAGTAGAAGTAAGTCAAGTAACAGTTAATGTTGATACGCAGCAGAGGTTGTGCTGCACATGCCAAACATATTTCTTCTTTGTTTTATAAAGAGGGCACATTCATAGAACCAAAAATAAAATAAAAAAATAAGAGGTTTCTTCATGTTTTTTTCACCTCATCCTCCAAACAAAGCTAAAAATTCTACCATTAAGCAACACTATCTCTGATCATGCATCTCTTATAGCTCAAAAAAAGATCAATTAAGATATTACACAAAAAGAAGGGTAAACTTGAAGAGCACTGTAAGTAGAGTTGGCAGAAAATGACTCAACTAGAACAGACAGAAATCCTAGCCGGTTGAACCCAAAATTTTGGTAAATCGAAATTCAACGGACCCGACCCGAGGTTATAGTGATAACTCATAACAACCTAGTTCATCCCAACTCGACTTGAAACAAAATTAACCTGAAATTTACCGTGACTAGATAATGACTCAACCGCATGGCGAGTGGCGACCCAATAGCAAAATTAGCTAACTAATCCTTAGAATAAGGATTCACATTTTTCTTAATTGTTCTAACAACAACAACAACAACATCAGAGCCTTAATCCCAAAATGATTTGGGGTCGGCTGACATGAATCATCCTTAGAATAAGGATTCACATTTTTCTTAATTGTTCTAACATAAAATTAAAATAAATGCACCTAGAAAGGAGCTTTAACATGAAATTATTGGCTCAAACATGGAAATATATGATAAAATAAATGTTAATAACTTGACCCGACCCACATTGTCACCCGATGATGACCAGACCCAGCGATGACCCAACATGAACCTGAACTGACCCGTACCTGTTATTGACACGGCACAACCCGAACCCAAATGACCCAACCTTCTTTAACCCAACCCCATAACTGACACAAGTGACCCAATTGCCACCTCGAAGTCTCCAACCGTGAAAATTAAACTGACAAAATAAATTGTTACAGATTGACAAAAATAACGTGATTCTGGAACAGACCTTTGGCAACTTTCCTCCAAGTCGAGTGAATTTCGAAGGATTTTTCAAGTATTCAACTACCTCCTCAAGCTCTTGTTTTGCATCATCACAGCCTTTGACGTCTTTGAAGGATTTGACATTCTGAAGAAAAGTGAATAGTAAAGATTACTATCTAAATTTTGCAACAATATAACAAGATGAGTCAACCTATTGAAAGTATTTAATGAGCAAGGGAAAGCAAAGTTACATAAAAGTCATGAACAGTTTAAAAATTTGAAGATCACGAATGAAGAACTTGTTGATTGCATATCCATAACTATCTCTACAAATTTGAATAAGAAAAATTTAAACATGTCACCTTAAGGCATATTTAACGGTCAAATACATAATAGTATAATACTACCTTCTCTGGTACAACTTCCTTGCTCAAGTCCTTTGCGTTGTAGGAAGAACTTGACCCAACACCAGAGGTCCCCACACCACCTAAGTTGTTTATGTACTTTTGAAGTGCAGAAGCTCCCATTATCCTGAAAAAGATGAAATTGAGATTGATGAAACACAGTACGATGTTTGGCTAAACAACAGCTTGTGAATAACTGAATATACAGTATTAATTTGAACCAAACCATCTAAAAGCACAAATACACCACAGTTAACAAATGTCAAAAACTGTAACAGACTCACGAAAGAGCTTGTACCAAACTAAACCAACAGCAATAGTGAAGAGGATAGTTGAGAAGAGTTCTTGGGCAAGGCGTGATGATTTGCTTGAAGCCTTAGGATCAACCTGAGCATGAACCGAGAGCATACATGTCAACATAATCAACACAACATTTATAAATAAAAACAAAGAAACTCATCAAACTACATTTATAAACATAACTTGGATCCATACAGAAGAACATGGCAACCTTGCCTGTACCCCCCACCCCTCCAAAAATAAGAAAACAGAAATCTCACTGTCGAAGATCTCCTTACCATAACCACATGTAGAGGCTGCTTCTCGGATATTCCAGGGTTTAAAGAAAGTTCCTCCATATTCCCTGATGCACGTTGCTTTAACTCTTCCAACTACAAGGAAACAAATAACGACAATAAAAAGGTGCTAAATTGGATAAACTTACTACACACCACACCACTGAGTTTAAGATAGAAACAAAAATATACAGTACCCTAAAATTTAAAATAAAGTGAACAGTGCAGTAACATGCTCACAGAATTGTAAATGACTAGCCTCTAAATGGCACGTAATAAATAAAAAATACTGCAGTATCATGTTAGGTATTTAGTATAACTTATCTCACAAAAATATCATCTCAATTTTCACATTATCTATTACAAATCTGAAATTTAGTGAGGTTAATTTGGGGAGGAACATCTCTTGTGCGATTGCATCACTACTTCGAGATAGAAAGTAACTTTGACACAAAGAATAAACTGTGGAGAAGCCCTAGTCAAATTTTAACTAAATCCCCAACAAAATCATCAAGGAAAAATAGTGACTAAAAGACAAAAGTGGAGGGGAACTAAATAATAAGAACACATTTTCTTAGTTCTGTAATTTTCTATGCAATGTAATAAAGTACCAGCACAGGAAGGGCAGACGGCTTGCCAGATTGCTCATCAGGAAGGTAATCAGCTATAGCATTTGTTGCCACCATAGCTCGAAGATATTCAACGACACCTCTGCTGTCCACAGCAAGATCTACTTGCTTGAAGCGCTTTATGACAGCTTCAGGGCTGGAATATGTAAAGATGGAGATTACTACCTCAATAGCCAAACAACTAAAAGCACAAAGAGTAAAGGTATTTTCATGAAGCAGAACAGCAAAATTCATCCAATGCTATGGTTCTTTCGTGCAACAAACTTTTAAAAACTCAAACAATAACAAAGGTTCAAACTTCTATGTTTTGTAATTCCTCTAAAAATGCTCTAGATAAGAAACATCTTGTTGTACACACTACATACTTAATTTTAAAGTAAAACGGCTTTAGGAAAAAAAATGGAAATGTCAATATTCTCTTTTAAAGTAGACAAGGCTCGCAAATTGGCCATTCCTTCCCATAGGAGTATAGGACATAACCAAATGAACCATCAAAAACCCAAAAATTGAGGATGTACACTACCCAATAAAATACAAGTATATCCAAGAATAAGCTTCCTCGTCAGCATTTATGAATTATACCAATTACACCAAATCTCCACAATTGTCAACAAAGCCGCACAATAGATGAGAAATTGAAGATCATATCATACCATACTACAATAAAAGGGAAAAAAAAGGCAACTTAGCTTACAACACAACACAACCCTAAAGTTTCAATCTTTGAGCAATGCAGCTAGAAAGTCACAACTTTTAAGTAACAAACTGTTCAACCAAATTCTAGTCATATTTACCCAAACAAGAGACATCTTGATAAGCTTAAATAATCACCAAAACCAGATAAAGAATAAAAAAGTAAGCTTGGTATAGTAAAGTTGCAAACTTTGAGCCACACATACAAAATTCACCCCCACATCCTGTACCAATATACTTCACAACAATGTCAAGTACATTCTCAAGTCCGGGAATCACACAAACATCAATGTATAACTTAGTTAGGCATATACTCCCTCCGCCCAATGTTTACCTTTACTTCCGATTTAAAAGAAACCAAGGAGGGAGTGAACACATTTTCAATTTGTTTTTGGATGGCATGTCTACATTCACCTTAATAGCAATCCAAAAACGGAAAGGTAAACAAATGACCATGACCCCTCAAAACAATGTAGGTAAACAAATGATCGGCACGGAGGGGCACATCACATACTCAAAAGAAATATACACTTCCACAATCTAATTTAACCCTACAAATCCAAACATGGGCACATCACATCAAACATCAATGTACTACTACAAATAGAACTCAACCTTCTTGTATCTAATACTCCCTTAGTCTCATTCATTTGTTTACTGTTTTATTCTTTGTGTTCGGATATTTTAATCAAAGGCAAACAAATGACTGGGACGGGAATTAACAATTACGATTTAAGACCGTATACCTATGCTTATTAAGCTCAGCAAGCAAAGCAGACTGCAAAGCAGCATCATTGGGATTAGCATCAGCCTCAACAACCATCTTCTCCAACCTTTTCTCCTGCTGCCATGGCCACCAACTCAACCACCCATACAACCAAATCTTCTCCAATTTCCGCCTCGCCGCAGCCCAAACCCCAATAAAAAACGCCACAATTGCCAACTTCCCATTACTCCCTCCCCCCTCAACTCTCAACCCACCTCCCTCCTCCCCAACTGGGGTCACCACACCCGGTGTAGGTGAAATACCCGTTTTACCCTCAACACTAGTGGGGTCATCAGGGGTAGAATTGGAATTAACAGGGTGTGATTGAACTGCACAACAAGAAATTGAAACTTTCCTATGTGATGCAAAAGAGTAAGAGTGTGAGATGAAAAGGGGACGTGTTCTTGAAGGTAATGATGGGAAAAATGGAGGTTTTAATAGTAATGATGTTTGTAAAGTTGTCATCTTTAATTAATTCCCCTTTTTTCCTTCTTCTTGTTGTTATTGATTGATTTGGATAATTAGGGTTTATCTGGGTTCAATTTTCTGGGTTTTTTTGGGTGATTCTTACTCTCTCCTCTTGGTTTAAGAGAGGAGAAGAGATGAAGAGAAGAAGAAGAAGAAGAAGAAGAAAGGTAGCAAAAATCTTATCTTGAGAGTGATTGAAATTGGCGCCTGGAGAAGAACTTGTGTTGGGGATTTACTTGAAGAGGAGTCAACCTTTTGCTTGTGGACTTTGGTTTCATACTTTCAGCTTCATTTGATTTTGGATCGTTTGGTTCAACGGGTCGGAATTGTGAGTAATCAACTTTTTGCTTGTGGACTAGGTTTCATACTTTCATCTTTGTTCGATTTTGGGTTGTTTGATTCAACGGGTCGGAAATACTTTCATCTTTGTTCGATTTCGGGTCGTTTGGTTCAACAAGTTAGACCCTGTTCTTTTGGACTTAATTTCAGTTCTAGTAAGTTCAATTCAGTTCAGTTCAGCTTCATTCAGTTCAGTTCAGTTCAGTTCAGCTCCATTCGGTTCAGTTCAGCTCAGTTCAGTTCAGCTCAGCTCCATTTAGTTCAGTTCAGTCTAGTTCAGCTCTAAAAAGCCAGAAAGAACAGAGCCTAAGAGATTTAGTTACTCATATTAAGATGTAAATTGTAAACTATGTTAAGAGAAATGGTGAACATAATTGTATGATTTATATAAACTAAATGATTTAACATGTGGAAGAAATAAAACTAAAGTAATCTAATCTA
>LHUT01001279.1:0-22415 GCA_001412135.1 Silene latifolia subsp. alba
GGGTCGGGTTCGGGTCACTGATTATCGGGTCATGTCGGGTCGATTTCGGGTCACAAAATTCTCGGGTTCTATCCGGTCTTGTCAGGCTTGACAACTCTAGATATAGAGAGTAAATAATACTTCCTCTGTTTTTTTATACTCCTCATTCTCAATTTTCGAGATACTGCTCCTCTTTTCAATATCTTTTAAAATATAAGGAAAAAAATATTATAAAATGTGTACTCATTTGAAAGTTCTTTTCTTAAGGAATTTAATGGTATAATTTTTTTGTAAGTTTGAAACTATTTTATTATTATAAAAACTAAAGTCAAATGGTCGTCATGAAAAACAAAAACGTCATATATTCAAAAATGAAGGCAACAATAAAAAATTATATTGATAATTAGTACTTCATCTATTTCAATTATTTCTATACATTTGTTGAATATATGAGGGTTTTTATTAAAACAAAATGTGTACTGGATTTCATTGGTTAAAGCTTTAATGAAAATCTCAGAGTTTTTAGCAAAAGTCTTTTTGAGAGTAATCTTTTTTTTTTTAAAGAGTAATTTGTGTGTGTTAATAGTGATTTAAGATTGTTTTCAAAATTCTAACCTGTTATATGTAAAAAGGGACAATTAACCCAACAAATGTGCATTGGTTAAGTTCACATATACACGAAAATTACCGAGTGTACACCTAGTAAATAAGTAGCGAATACGAGTGACTTCGTCGCCTAAAATTTTTTTTTTTTATGTGTTTTAAATTTTATATTTACTTTTGTAATTTAAAGTACTTAAACTAATTAAATTATTATTTCAAACATAATATATAAATAGTACTCCCTCCACACACCTATTTTCACCCCATTTCATTAAAATATACCTTACATATAATAGAGAAATGAGGTGAAAACTTATGTGTAGAGAGAGTAATATTTAAAAAAAATTGTTGATTTATCTTTGACCTAACAAGTATACCCGTTCGTGTCGGGTTTCTACCTTAAATTAATGGATCATAGGTCAAATTTTCGAATTTTTAACCTTGAAAAAGCTAGAAGAGGTAGATCAGATTTACGAGTCGGATCAAAATTTGACGAGTCTATAATCACAAATTCACAACTCACAAGTAAGGAATTTGATGGGAGAGTTGGGAGTACCAACTAACTAAAAAAATATAAAAAAAACATGATGTAAGCGTGGGACCTACAGAAGGTAGTCCCCACAAATGAGTAGATTCTTCACAACCATAAAAATACTCCACTAAGACAAATAGACCCAGGAATCTGGATACCCTCTCATCAAAATTACTAAAAAGTTCCTTTGTTTCAAGCATCAAACATATAACATTAAATGACACATTATTAGCAACATAAACATCATACATTTATACCCTCCTTCTTCTTCTTCTTCTTCTTCATGTACTTTCCTCCTAATTACTACTATACCCCATCATCCATCATCCATCATCCATCATCCGTCTTCCAGGGAGGGGTAGCACTACATACTTAGCTAGCTTCCCTCTTTAGCATCCATCATCATCATCCACCACCATCATCATCATCATCATCATGTAATGATGAGGATCATCTTCATTAACCCTTGGGGTTTCTCCTAGCTTTTTCCTTACAAAGTTTGTTCCTTTTTCCTTTATTTCCTTTTTTTCTTTTCTTATTTGATTACATCAGCAACTGTCTGATTTCCACTTTATTATATTTAAATACCCTATTTTTTTTAATTAATGGGTTTTTCATAAGTTTAAGATTGTGGGTTTGTTTTGTTAAATGTGCTTGGTCATCTGTTTTTTTTTTCATGTTTATACTTTTATTTAATTATTACTGTTTTTGTGGCATACTTCCGGTCATTTGTTTACCTTTTATATTCACCGTGAGGGGTATTTTTATCAGACGTAAACAAATGATTGAGACAAAGGGATTATTAAAATTTAAAAATTTGAATTGAAATACTTTTCAACTGTGTTATGAGTTGAGTTTATGATACCTGACATCATTGCACTTATTACTCTGAAGAATCTGAGTTTTTTTTTGTTGTTGTATATTTTTGGTTTTATGTAGTTGAATGGTATATGACTTGGCGCAGAAAGATGCTGCTTTATGAGTTATTTTGACAGTATATGATGGTGATTTTTTTGATTAAGACTTCTGAAATGTAAAGTCAAACCATGGTTTTCATTTACTGATCTTTCCTCAAGTTTCATGCAATTTTAATTTCTTCCTGCTGATTATTTACTGGTTTTCTGTCTTTAAAATGCTCTGAAATTGCAGTACAAAGAGGGGACTTACAGTTGAAGATGTGTGCAAAATTCCATCAGTATGAGTTCTTCAAATCATTTGAAATCGATTCGTCTTGGGAATTCATTCATTTGTTCTACATATACAGGCTTCTTTGGTGTTTTGGGTCTTAAGTAGAGCAACAAAAACTTCTAAACAAGGGTTTTCTCTTCAATTTACAGTATTTTCCTTCTTCCACTACAAAGTTATCTTCTTCATAATACAGTACTCCTCATAAATCCTTCTCTTTTTTTTTGTCCGAAAAGAGACACAAGGCCGGTAAAATTCGAGACCTTACTCTTTCAGTAAGATCACTTAATATGGATGATCGCGGCTTTAATCCTCCAAATCCTTCCATGTTTGGTATGGACTATGAGTTCATGGACCAACTCCTGGATGAAGGATGCTGGTTACAGACAGCAGATGGGTCGAATTTCCTGCAACCCGGCCCATCTACAGCACGGAACTTCAGTTTTCCATCATACCGGGTTCCTAGTTTGACTTATGCTCCTCATGAGAATAGCAGTTCCCAAGAGGAGCCTAATAACCCTTCTCTGAATTCATTTACTCATAATGCACCGAAAGAAGAACAGGTTTCTGATTCACAGTCTCAAGATCAAAGGTCAATGATCCCAATAACCAGAATTCCAAATCAAAGCCTCAGTATTAGTTGGGAAGGCGATGAAGTTAATCGAATATTATGGATTGAACCAAAGGCAAGGACTGGACCTTCAACAACTGTGAGAGACAGGTTGATGTTAGCAATCTCGCAGCTGAGTGAATTAAACAGAAATAGAGATGTTTTGATTCAAATATGGGTTCCTGTCAAAAAAGGTCTAAAAAGTTTTTTGACAACAGCAGAACAACCATATTTCTTTCAGCCTAGTAGTGCAAGTCTACTCCATTATAGAGATGTTTCTGAGAAGTATGAGTTTCTGGCAGATGAAGATACTAAACAGGCACTCGGGTTACCCGGGCGAGTCTTCCTTGGCAAAGTTCCGGAATGGACACCGGACGTGAGGCTCTTCAGGCAGGAAGAGTATCCTAGAAGCAAATTTGCTCACCAATATGATGTTAGAGGGTCTATTGCTCTTCCTGTCTTTGAGAAGGGAAGTGGTGATTGCCTTGGTGTGGTTGAGATCGTCATGACTACCCAAGACTTCAATTATCGACCCGAAGTTGAAAGTGTTTGTAAAGCTCTTGAGGTCTCTTCTACCTTATACTTTTTCATAATTACCATCGCTTTAGTCTTTCAGTTCAGTCTAACTGGCCCAAAATCATTATTGTTGTTATGTTGTTTGTTCAATCTTTTGGAAATAGTCCTTTACTAGTAACGGCGAATCTAGAGGATTTTGTTTTATTGTCCTGTTGACAGAAAATTATATCAATCTTAAAATCTTTAGCTTATGCTTCGGACAATGCAAAAAGAAAAAAAATGGAACCTGGACGCGGCTCCATGTACTAAGAACTGCCAATATGTACTAGTCTTTACTTGAGGCAAGGTAGCGCGCATCTGATCGTCTAAACTTTTCGAGACTCGTCAATGGCGGGTCCTACTCGTCCCATCAATGGCGGGTCCTACTAGTATTCCTCATGGCCACTGGCTTTTGTCAACTATGCCACTAGACTTGCATGTCCCCAGCTTCTGTTGGAGAACAGTTGATTTTGGTTGCATCTGTGGTAGAAACTCACATCAGGAAACATAATGAATGGTTGGCATCCACAAGAGGGCTCAAATTTCTCAACAATCCAAGTGTTTTAACTTTTTGGAGCCATGTGGGTTTTGGACCAACTTTTTTTGTCCATGTATTTCTCTCAGAGATGTACATACAGTTGCAGGATATTTTAATGATCACTTCCACTATTATGCTCCTCAAAAGTCTTATTGACAATTTTCATTCTTTGGAATAAAAATAAATACTTTTGTCTGCGAATTTACGGTCTTGTTTAACTTTCCTCAAAAAACAAGGCATGTCATATGGGTAAATAAAAAAGTAACAGAGTTGAGTAAAAATCACCATTCCTCAGTTTTTTTTTTATCTGCAGCTCATTTTTTTTTTCTTTTCTTTTTTTGCAGACGGTTCATCTTAGGAGTTCGGAAACCTTTCACAGTTCCGAGGAACAGGTATTATACACAATGCTAATATATCCGACATTGATCATCTTTCTTTTTGTTGTAAAGGGGCTCACATTGGCAGTTTTCGTGCTGGCGGGTTTCGACTCAGGTCATGAGTACCGCTCCATAATAACTTAGTGAGCTAGTTTAGCTGTCAGTGTCGTCTTTTTCCAGTTGGAGGAACATCACCTTTGTATTTCTCTCATTTCAGGCAGGAAAAGGATTCTTTGAGGCTGTAAGGCTTGAGATTCTAAAAGTATTGAGAATTGTAAGTGACAAACATGACCTGCCTCTTGCTCAAACTTGGGGATCATGCTCCCAACAAGGAAAGGGTGGATGCTGGAATTCTGACAAAAGTGCACCCTGTGTTTCAACCATTGATTCTGCTTGCCTGGTTCGAGATCAACGAGTACTCGATTTCCATAAGGCTTGTTCCGAACACCACCTACTAAGAGGGCGGGGGGGCATTATTGGCAAAGCCTTTGAGACAAACCAGCTATGTTTTGCCACTGATGTCACTGAGTTTAGTAAGGCTGATTACCCTCTCTCTCACCATGCCAAAATGTTTGGTTTGCGTGGTGCAGTTGCAATAAGGGTCCGAAGCATCTACCAGGATTTTAATGATTATGTTTTGGAATTCTTTTTACCAATTCATCTTCCGGAAACAGGGCTGGGTATCCACGGCAGTATCTGGCAGACAGTTACAATGGCAGTACAGGAAAACTGCAGGAATATACAGTTCATTATGGACAGTGATTATGAGCCACAAACCTCATTTTCAGGCAAAAAGACATCGGAAAATGAGACCTCTTCCTGGTTTTCACACATTGTGGAGCAACGCAAAAAGGGTAAAGAGGTGGCTGTTTCATTGGATTTTGGAGAGGAGGAGCCTACCAAAGAGTTTAAGTTTTCGACTCAATGGAGTGATAGTGAGCCAAATTTACAATTAGGGCAGGTTTATTCAGACAGTGGAAATGTTAAGCAAAGTTCGAAGTCTGATGGTATCTCTGGTGTATCGTCTGGAGGCCGATTTCCTCTTGGATCTAGAAAAGCTGGCGAAAAGCGCAAGACCAAGGCTCAGAAAACCATTAGTCTCCAAGTACTAAGGCAATACTTTGCTGGCAGCCTGAAAGATGCTGCAAAAAACATCGGAGGTAATGCTTTCACTTCACTTAAATCTCCTAACCAATGGAATAATGCTTGTTTTCTGTGAATTACCTTTTTGAAGAAAATGCGTTGACGATATAGAAAGAAATCAGATGTACTATTATTTAAATCCTAAAACTGATTGGCAATAGAAGAAGTGGCAACAGAGTACTCTAGAGTCTAGACTGATATAAAATCAGCTTTCTCTCTTCAAATGAAGAGATATAGAAGAAGTGGTCTATTGCCTGAGAAATTTCATGCTCTCTCATGAGGCTGACCTATATTACGAGGTGAATATTCATGGTTCCGGTTTTTAGTGGGTTTGTGGGTATATTCCTACGTCGGTACATGGATGAGGATTTTGTCAACCTGGGTTGGTCTGGTGTTCTGCTAATATGTGACCTCTTTCAAAAGCCTAACTGGATAAATTATAACACAATGTCACACTCATTTGCAGTTTGTCCTACTACTCTGAAAAGAATATGCAGGCAGCATGGAATAGCCAGATGGCCTTCAAGAAAAATCAAGAAAGTGGGTCATTCTCTAAAAAAGCTTCAGCTCGTAATCGACTCGGTTCAAGGAGCTGAAGGCTCTATCCAACTATCTTCTTTTTATACCAAATTTCCAGAACTGAACAGTCCAAACACACAACTAACAGACAACACCCACATTCCTCTTCCCAACTTGAATGATCAATCCAATTCCAAACAGCAGCCCATTACTCAGGCTGAAGGCTGCATTTTCAGTTCTGGTGCTACTACTTCGAACTCCGCTTCCACTTCTTCCAGTCACACCTCTACTTCCAGTCATTGCTTCCCTAGTGGGCCCAAGGTTTCATCCCCAATTCTCTCCAATCCCTCTGAAGATCTCTCTGGATCCCTTAAGAGGGCCCGAAGTGATGCCGAGTTGCAACTTTTAGCTAAAAAAGAAAACAATCAAATTCTAGAAAGAACCCACAGCACTAAAACCTTCACTGACCATCCTCCTTCTAAAACTTGGCCTGTTTTCAAAGCTAAAGCTACTTTCGGGGAGGAAAAGGTCCGATTTACAGTCTTACCCAACATGGGCTTCCACAAATTGCAGCAAGAAATCGCCACAAGGTTCAATCTTGCGGATTTGAGCAAAATGGGTATCAAGTATTTGGACGATGATCGAGAATGGGTTCTCTTAACATGTGATGCTGATCTAGAGGAATGTATAGATATACATAGATCATCAGGAAGCCATACAATTAGGCTCGCTTTATCACATTTTACGAGCTCAGGCGGTTCTACTGGTAGCAGAGGTTTTTCCTAACTACAGATTGCCGGAATTTTAAGGCCTAGGGAACTTTGTTGTTCCCAATGTATTGTAGTCTCTGTTATTATTCTTGCCAAAAGTCACAGTTATAGTAGGATTTTTTGTTCCAACCATGGAAGTGGTAATTGATATGGTTTTAGTACATTTCTTTACCCATAATCTTGTATTCTACATGAATATTTTGCGGATCATGGTTTTGTAATTGACATTGTAAAAAAATGCAATGATTAAACTTTTGACTATTAGGTTTATGTGCAACAAAAATGGTGAAAATATTTTCTCGACTAGTGGTGGTGAGGAAAAGAGTGGCTATCGCTACCATAACCCGACGAGAAATTGATTAGTCTAAGATTTTTCTCTATCGTCTCTAAATTTTAGAATTGGCTTTCTCTCGGTTATATTGTTTAGTTCCACCTTTCTCAATTGCATTTTCCTCGACTGCATGAAATATCAGAGAAAACTGGTGGTACTTACAAGCAACTCCGTCCCTTGATCGAAAAGAGGGGAAATTGGGACAACGCTAATTCAAGATCAATGTACAAACTAGTTGTCAAGTTTTGTCAATAGTTCTAAATCATAGACCCATAATAATTACGAAGTAATACAAGAAAGCACAAGACAATGTTAATTTAACTGTATTGAAGAGATTGCTCACCTTCTAGCCTTTCGTCCTTGTGCACTATTCTCCCTGGCATGGACAATATATAATGTTCGAAGAAAGCTTCCACAACAATAGACTATTACTCTCTCTATCGCAAAATCATCGATGTTTTTTCCGTATTAGTTTGTTGGGAGCCGAAAAGTACACAGCTAACAAAAGGTTTTTCCTTCTTCTGGCATAGAGTGGTTACCAAAGAGGGGGCATTTTGATCATTACTTACCCTTCAATGGCTTCTTCATGTGTGTCGTCAATGTGCATACATCTGTGCAGCATCTCAATAACACAGACACTTTCAGTAGCCTGTGGCATGGATTTGTCTCCTGCCACAAACTTGACCACCCTATCATCTACCCGAATTAAGCTATAACCCGCAATGACTTGGACTCCTCTTTCCTTGACCATACGTCTCACTTTCGCCACATTCATCCATGACCCGGCACTAGCGTGCAAATTCGAGGCTAACAAGTAACCGGACGACTTGATAGGTTCCAAGTCGAGAACCCGAGAAATTGCTCCTTCGCCGATCTCTGCTTTTTTGTACCTAATACATGAACTCAATATTGCCCCCCAAATACTTGCACCTCCCTTTAGTTTTTCAGGCATGATTTCAACAAGTTCCATAGCATTTTCCAAATTTCCTGATCTGCTCAACATGTCAATCACACATGCGTAATGCTCTAAAGCTGGTTCAATTCCGAGATCTTCAACCATCTCTTTGAAGAAAGATAGGCCTGAAGAAATCAAGCCGCCATGACTGCATGCTGCCAAGACTGAGAGTGCTGTTATAGGGTTTGGTTGTATGCCATGAGATTTCATTTCAGTAACCAGAGCTAATGCATCTTTAGCTCTGCCATTCATGCCATATCCTGAAATCATAGTGCTCCAAGACATGATGTTTTTCTGCCTTATTTGATCAAATGCCTTTCTTGCTTCTTCCACTGCCCCACATTTAGAGTACATGTCGACAATGGCAGTCCCCACAGATGTGTCGGTGACAAATCCATTTCGAATAACAATACAGTGTACCCATTTTGACATTCTCAGTTCGGAAGAGACTGTACAAGCTTCGACTAGATTCAAGATGACGACTTGGTTGAACCGCTTTGAAGAGTTGACCAATTCTCGGAATACAGCAATGGCCTGATCGGGCATGCCACAATAAGCAAACCCACCAATCATTATTGCCCAAGCAACTGTTTCCCTTTCATGTATTCTTTGGAACAATATCCAGGCTGGCTCAATGAGATGACACTTAGCATAAGCATCAATTAAAGAACAAACAACCAAAGGGTTTGATTCATAACTTCTCCGAATTATACTGCTATGAACTAGTTTACATTGAGATGGATCGGAAAAATGCTTGCATAAGTGAAGAAAGTTCACAAGAGTTACTTCATCTGTTTCGATTCTGGCCTGTGCCATTGAATTAGCTACTCTTAAAGCTTCTGAATGCATCCCATTACGAATCAATCCTGACAAGAGCGAATTCCAAGACACTGCATTCTTGACTGACATCTCATAGAAAACTTGTAAAGCCGAGTTTGAGTCATTACACCTCGAATACATATCAATTGTAGAATTTGAAACAAATACTTCTTCATTATGACCTCTGGATACAACGTATGCGTGAAGAGATCTTCCTAGGTTAATATCTCCGAGATTTCCACATGCCTTGAGAACACTAACCATAGTCATTCCATCTGGGCCAACCTTCATATCCTTAAATATCTTCAAAGCACACAAGGGCTCCTCGTTCTGGACATACCCCCCAATCATCATACTCCAAGAAATGACATCTCTTTCATGCATTTTATCGAACATCTGGTGGGCAGCCTCCATATCAACATCACAATACATGCTCAACAAACAGTTCTGTAGGGAGATAACGTCCAAAAACCCACACTTCAGCAAATACCCATGAAATTTCCTACCACCCTCAAAATCTCGGAGAGCACGAAACGCTTGAAGTACAGATACAAGTGTAGAAACATTTGGTTGGAAACCCGAAACTCGGCCCTCCTCGAGAAAAAAGAGCCCATCTTTTAGAAGACCATGATCAAGGTACCCATGAATCATAATGTTCCAAGAAACAGAGTCTGTGTTAATCATGTTCTGGAAAACAGATAACGCCAAACTGGGACAACCCCATTTCATGTAAAAGTCAAGCGTTGAGTTCCCCATAGAAATGAAGGAGTCATATCCGTGCTTGATTGAACAAGCGTGCATTAACTCACCATTTTTGAAAGAAAGTTTAGAACTTGCTTTCATAACTGCAGGGAAGAGTGTAACATCAGTTAATATAATGCCGGACCGTCTCATTGTGATATAGCAAGAAATAGCTTCGTGCCAGTTCGAAGTCGATAAACATTCCTTGATCTTCAAACACCATTCTGGTAATCTCATGCTAGAACAACCGGGTAATCTCATCGTAGTTAACAAGTAAAGAAATTTGGGGAACCAAGAAAGGAGAGAGAGACTATCTGAGTATATATGTAATAGAAAGAATCAAATTTCAATTTCAATTAAATTTTATTCTTCGTTGTGGCAAATGAATCTATACAGATACAAACAATAATATATGAGTAAAGGGCAACTGTTTTTTTTTTTTTTCACAAGAATGTTACAACGGGTTGAACACTGAGACCTATTGAATCAAAGAATATTGAAAGGGAAAGTGAGAGTGACGACGTCTGTTAGTATTCTCCTATGAGTTGTGCTTCCAATCTACAAGTAGGAATTATTCTGCGACATTGCAGAGTTGAAGATATGGGCTATGGAACATGACATATCTGGACCAGTATGATTTGTATTTGGCGATAGCAAGATCCAACCACGGTTTATAGTTGCCGTTGTAATGGACAACAGCAGCATTCTCTATAGCTGTCTGATTGAGAGCAGGATCGTAACCAAGCCCCAGAACGTGCCAGCTCCGGTCTAGTGGATAGGTTAGATTGTAGAAAGTGATAAGTCCGGGAGGTAGTGTGCCTAGTTTCCACAGAGTTCTGTCCTCGTTCTGCAAAATCAGTCATACATAGATCAGGGTACTTGTATAGTTGTATGCAAGTTGTTAACCAAAATTTCAGGACGAAATAAAAAGCAACTTGGACCATACGTCCATACCCAAATTTCTATTTACGATGGTTGATTACTACTTCCTCCATTCCATTTATATGCCCCCTTTTGACTTAACAATCAACTTCGATCGCTATTTTCCCACAATATGCAATAGTTACTTTTTAAAAAATAGTACCAATACAGTTTGGTTTGATAAATCTGACTAATTGACATTGCACTTCAATATATATTTCGGGAGATTAAAGATCAAAGTTGATCAATAAAAAGAGAACAATATAAATGGGATAGAGATAGTACTAGACATGATATACGAGTATTTATTTAGGGAATAAGAGATGAAAACCCACTAATGTAATATACAGATCACCCTCCACCGTCAAATGAAGCATAAAAGAACAGAAATTGTTCACAACAATTAAATTGCACAATAGCATTACTCTGGTCCCTCAAACACTCCCACCTACCGCGAGGCAAGAAAGGTCGGATGTACGGAGTGTTCCTCATGACATTGAGAGACTACTTCTGAATGACTCCTGAATAAAATTGAGTTGACAGACAATGACAAAGGCAAAGTATAGTTGATCTTTGGCTCCATGGGAATCAATAAATGTGCGTATAAACATTGAAGGATGGAAAATTCTCTCTATGAAATTGGCACAATTTGTTATTTGTAACCTAAAGAAGGGGTTATAATCAAGATGGGCAAAATGATATTAGAACCTACAGCCAAAAAAATCCGACAACAAAGCGAGGTGGAAAGAACATCACTGAAGAGGGACAAAAGATGGAAACAAGAGGATGGCTTACCAATTCCTGCCAGTGATGATATATTCCTGTAATGTTCTGCTTCTTCCACTCCTTCAGGTCAAACAAGTTCATGCCATATGCCCAGCCACAAGCATTGGGATCAAAGTTCTGAGAGATGAGAGGATTGGAGAAGTTCAAATACTTGTCAAACCTATGAAAGCTTTCTTTACATGTCTCCACAGCACCATTTACCATTCCTTTCATATCAGTAGACCAAAGTGGAGTCAAGTCCTTTTGCACAACAATATCGTCATCCAAAAACAAGATCTTATCCAACTTAGGATATACTTCCGGGAGATAGAAGCGAAGATGGTTCAACATTGACAAATATTTTGGATTTCTGTACTTGAGCTGGTCTGAACCTGTGGAAAGAGCTGAAGGATTATTATTAACCTTGAAGTAAAACTCTTTCATCCGAGATGATTCAAGCTGACGAAGTACAGGGCAATATGAAGAATTAAGCCACTTGAAATCATCGATGTTCAAAACTTCAACAGTAGCATTGTCAGGAGGATTGTCGAAAAACCACATTTTCATGGCTGCAACATTCAGCTTATCTGTCACAATGTGGAAAACATGCTTTTCTGGTTCATTTGCATGCACTATTGTGGAATTCACTACCACTGCTGTTGCAAGTACGTTATCTGAAAATATTGCATAGTGATAAAGAGAAGAATCTTTGAGTTTATCTTTCATGTAAATGCCTTCTTTGGCACGGCCAGGTAAAAAATAATTAGCTGTAAGAAGTTGACTGAAGCAATGCAGTGGCTGAGGAATCGTCTTTGCAGCTAGTTGAATCAAGAATGCGCTCTGCTTTTTCAGAGCATTTACATTATCTTCAGTTATCTGGACCATTGCTCTTAATTTCCTTGCCAGAACTAAACAATCATGCAATTTCTCCTTTGCTAATGAAAGCATCTCTCCCATTGTCATTGCCTGATCAAGTGCACTGCACAAGAAAAACCTCAAACATGATGGAAAATAAAATAGACACAATCATTTCTAATCAAGTAATCTCTTTTATTCTCTAGAAACCTCACTTTCCTTTCAAGGCCGATTCAACAGAATTATTCCGTTTATAAATTTGGCAAGTAGAGCCTTAATCCCAAATGATTTGGTGTCGGCTGACATGATTTGGCAAATTCTTGTATCTAAAGAGTATTTTACCTTCACAATTTGAATCAAGCTAAGACAAATATCTTACAGGGCTACGGCCAGCCTAATTAACTTTATAGTTATTGTATCCTTATGGCCTATGGACTTGCTCTCCTAAATATTTGTGCCAATAGCAGATGAAGCTAATCCAAAGAATGAGGAGGGAGGACATCAGACTATCATTACCTTGATTGAAGATCAGCATCAGAATTTGCTTCTCCAATGACCCTTGTACTCTCTTTAGTGGCTTTCATGAGGGACTCATAGAGAATGCTTTCATTCTTAGCTTTAGCAATGGTTGCATATGCTTTTGCCATAATAATCTGATCACGCATAAGTTTTAAGGTCGAATCAGAGTTTGGGTTTTCATAGTCTCTTCTCCAAATGCTATACTTCCCCATGTATGTAGTATCCATCTCCTCAGCACGTTCAATGGCTGCTTTTTCCATCTGTTCATTCATCTCTTTATCTTCCTTCATCAACTCTGCAGCCCGGAGCTCCCTCCTTTGGCGCCTCAATATCTGAGACGCCCAAATGAAAACAGTAAAAAAAATGGAGCACAAGTAAACAGTAGCAGGCTTACTAACATTGTTCCCCCCACCTCATCACCTTAGAGAAAAAATGAACTAAATGCTTTCAAATTTGTATTTTATAACTCCGTCCATTCCTTCCCAACCTCACCATTGACCATCCTATAGAGAGTGAGGAAAGCATCATTTAAACTACCTGACGTTGGTGCTTGATTGGATCAGAAGAAGAGAAATCTGAAGACATATTTGCGCGTTCTCCAGTGATATTTGCCTTTATATTATGCTCAGGACTATCTTCTTGCCTAGGAATAGGCTCGAATGAGTCCTCTAGTTTCTGGAAATGTAGAACAGCAAACATTGCAATGAATTTAAAATTGTAAAATAATCTGTAATTTGCAAACCAAATAGAAACCATTTCCAAAATCTAGATGATGTCGAAATAATCAACCAATCTGCAAATACTGAACTTAGGGAACAAATATAACAAGCATGGAGATAGTCCTTTCGGTACTGTAAATTCTCTACTAAAAAAAATTACCGGGGAACTGTTTGTGTGATCGTCTAACTGGCTTGTAGGAGTTTGCCAGACCCAGGAAGAAGATAGATCTCTTGCCCTGACTGAACCAACCCGAACAGCCCCAGAAGGATGGCTATAAGTAACCATGATGTCTATATCCTACAAATTTGCAGTGGAAGAAAATCAGTGACAAGTCATGACTCATGAGACTCAGTTTGCTAACACCACCAGAATATACCTTGAATTCATCAGGGAAAGCAGGTGTTGAAACAAGTCGATCCTGCAGAGGCGAGTATAATAATCAGTTCAGAACCTCAAATACATTTGACGCTCAATCAAGTACCTCCGAATTATGGTTAGCATATCGAAAACAGAAAGAAAGTTTAAACAAGTCCATTCTCATAACTCGTGGCCGCATCAAGGCAGAAACAATTCCAAACAAAAGTACGGCATATGACAAAGTAGACGGAAACCAAATAAAGGAGTGTGATCCAGATATTATTCTGTTGCGATTCCTAATTGGATGGTAATAAGGTACAAGGAGTAATGCAACATGCCCAAAACTAAGTCAACTTTTCAAAATAAACCATGGGGGTTGAACAAGGACATAGATAAGTGGATAACTCATTAATAAACAATAGTGTAAACTCGGAAAGGAGAATGGACACTAAACCTTTTTTCTGTTGCACTGCTCACAATCATAAAGAAGAGGGTATCCTCTACGATCTCTTTGCCTATAACAACCATAAATGCCAACATTTCATCAACAGAGCAACACAAAGCAATAAAATGACAAAATTTATAACTAACTCAGCATGATCAACTTACATCGTTTGAGCTTCAACGAGAATACTCCCTGTAACAACCTGCAAATATGAAAAAAGCTGTAATTTAACCCTTCCAATCGACAATAACCCAAAAGGTCTATTACTTCCGGCATTCCATTACAAATCTACCTTACACTTACTCGGCTGCTAGTATCAGACATGACACAATGTCGAGCATCAGACCGCTATTTTTCGACTAAATTTTAGTATCAGCGTCTGATTGTCGGACATGTGATATAACCGCCAAAGTAAAGTGTCGAAGTAACATAATTCAAATTAATATTTCTTCAAATTATGCAATTATGCAAAAAACTAGTTAAAGATAACGATTTCTTCAAATTAAACAATCAATTCAGATCAATTGTAATCAAATTCCGACCAAAACACCCCAAATATTCCACAAATTATCATCAAATTACAACATCAATGAGTAACTGACATTAACTACAACGCAATCAAACGAAACTAAATCTTACAAAATTCATAATTAAAAAACAACAAAATACGGAAATTAAACAGAAAGAGAGTGAAATTACCAGAGAAACGCAAACGATAATCGCGAAAATGGAAGTCGAGAATCTCCTTGGACGAGGCGCCATTGTTAAAGAATCTCTAGTGTATATTCCGCATCATTTATTTACAAGAATTAAATTGAAAATGAAAAATGAAAAGGTTAAAATTGTGGTTTTGTGCAGTTTGATTAATTAAAGATGAAGTGATGAAGATGGAAGAGTGAGTTTAAAGGTAGGTGAGTAATTAGTAATTAGTGGGAAATTAAAGTAGTAATCTCCTTGAGAGGCACCATTTTCTTAAGAGAATCTCCCTAATTTTTTGTTTGTTATTGTACTTTTATAACACACAGATTGTGTGTTTTACTTTTGCCTCATTTGTGTCGTTGATTTTCTTGATTTCATGTGCTTTGAGTCGAGTCAGTAATTAGTGCCATCAAGTTTGGACCTTTTTTTCATTTTCCTTTCACATGGGGACATGGACTTTGACAAAAAAAAGAAAAAAAGGCTTATTGTGAATTGTGGCCGCTAACACAAATTCTTGTTTAAGACGGAAGTAAGACAGAAGTATCCATTTTAAACTTACGACGGTGGAAATATGCTAGATGAGAAAAATAAAAATAAAAGAAGCCTAGAGATGAACAAAATATTCCGTAGTTGTTTCAACTCTCATCCATACAAGTGGGACATTATTTGAATCCGTCTTAAGAGGGACAAAATGGGTCGCTAATTAGTTTACTCGTATGTGATAAAATTATTGAATGGAAAACAAATTTCAGCGAAAGAACTTTATTTGTTTACAAGTGGGACATTATTTGTTTGCTTTCGATTTAATTGACATACTTCTCATAAGTAAAAAAAAAAAAGTTGGAAAAATATTTGAGACAAAGAGATTGAAAATTGAAAATTTTAGGCGACTCTTAAGTAACTTGAGAAAACCCGGAAAACAAAAAACCTTGTTTTTCTTAGAAATGGAGTCTCTCTACTAACCATCGTTGCATTATTGGGGCCGGTAATGCTCATGACTTGAGTTGGTTTAAATACCCGGTGGCTGGTGCGGTGTCAAAGGGGAAAAAAATTGAGCAAAAGAACTTTAGCTCTTAAAACTAATGTGGCCTATGTGGGTACAAAATGCATAACCGGCTAACCTTATATTGGTGTGATTCAAAGTGATGTTTAAGGCAACACATTTTAAAGAATAAAAAGATTAATTAATCGTATTAGGCAAATATGATACAAATAATTGACATATACTACTAAACTTACATCGTGATCGGTCTCGATTTGTATACAATGAGTTAATTTCCGGACGTTATGGCAACAAAAATAAATCCATAAGGATACGAGTACACTTAGAGCATACAGATTTGACAAGAAGTCACAAAATGACTAGATGAAACCAGTTTATCCAAGTTTCATCTCCTAGATTGTACAGAATTTGGAAGGGATTGAAATTGAACCCCATTGGGTCGACGCTGACCATGGGAACGAAGAGCGCTGCCTGTTGTGGTTCTTCTGGGCACCTTCGCTTTATCGTCCACCGACTCAATTTTTATTAGGGTATCGAGAACTTCTTGCATCGATGGTCTATTACGAGGTTCTTGTGCAAGACACTTTAAGGCTAGTTCTGCAGTTGCTATAGCTCCTTTTGAAGGGTACCTGCCCTCCAATCTAGAATCCATGATGCTCTTCAACTTCCTCTTATCTGCTAAGAATGGCTTGATCCAATCAGCCAAAGAATGCCTGCCACTAGGACGGGATGTGTCCAGTGCCCGTAGGCCTGTTAGAATCTCTACTATCACAACACCAAAACCATACACGTCGCTCTTGATGTACAAATGCCCTGTTTGGAGTATCATAAATTAATTATTAGGTCTTAAACTTCTTTTCATAGATCAAAATTAGATAATTTTATGGATACAGAACTAGCACAAAGCCAATCCCAATATAGTGGTGAGGCCACAAATCTTGAACACAAGGTCATTCTCTAATTATGGGGTCTTTTATGGGTGAACAGAGTCATAATGATAATTTTGAGATTTTAAAACTAAATATTCCCTCCGTCTTGGTGAATTCCTTACATTTGCTTTTCACACAAAGTCCAAGTATGAAACAAATGTACAAAGTTACGCTTACTTTTCCTCTTCCATCTTCTCAGGGTCTATTATTTGCACATGGATTTTGCAAGGGATATTTGGTCATGTAACAAAGTAACAATATACTTAAAAAATAAACGTAAATAATTCATTAAGACACCCATAAGTGGAATACGTAAAGAGTTAACTGGGACAGAGGGAATAATGAGTACCCTCATTGGTTATGGGCCTTATGGCCACCATCAACCAATAACTTTACCGGCTATGCTGACATGTGTCCTAATATGGGGTCATTTTGTTTTCAACATAGCTAATGTTAGCATTGTAAAACATCAATTGCCATAAGTGGGTGGCACTTACGGCTTGAGTTTGAATCCCGTGAGCATCAAAGGATCATAACTTCCCTTGATTCTTCCTTCACGACCAAAATGATGAATAAATAAAAAATAAAACAAGTGGGTGTGGAGGCGTGCCACTCCCCTAACATAGTACCACGGCACCAACAATACTCTATTTATTTTGTCCCATTTTGACATTGGTGGTCAACTTTGACATTAACCTCTCCACATATATGTACCAAGACGAGAATAGAAAACAGAGTAGCTAAGAAGAAAATGTTGCGAGCTCCAAAAAAAATACCTGTTGCAACATATTCAGGCGCAGCATATCCATATGTGCCCATCACTCTTGTTGTAACATGAGACTGGCTAGCCGACGGACCTAATTTGGCTAAGCCGAAGTCTGAAATCTTCGCATTGTAAGACTGGACGTATGAAATTACAGTGATCAGAATTTTAATGTATTATAACCCAAATCATTGTTACTAGTACCATTGCGAACGGTTTATCAAAAAAGAGAGAGTTTAATGTCAACTTACACCATCAAGAAGTATGTTGGAAGCTTTAATATCTCTGTATATAACTCGACCATCAGAAGAGTGTAAAAAGGCAAGTCCACGAGCAGCTCCGATGGCAATTTTAAGCCGTAATCCCCATGGTAGTGGTTGGACAGCAGAGCCCCCTATATAAAACACAAACTTATGAAATCCCCATCTTTTGTTTTCATATAATTTCTACTTGGAATTATTTTAAACTGAACTTACTTCCAAAAAGATGGTTCTCCAAGCTTCCTCTTTGCATAAACTCGTATATAAGCAACAACTCTTCATCTTCCCAACAATAGCCAATAAGTTTAACCAGATTAGGGTGTGAAAGCCTTCCTAAGAAATTTACTTCTGACTGCATAAGGTTTACAATTGTTGAAGATTAGAACATGTCGCAATAAAGCATCCAAGGAGCATGGCCATCAAAATAGTTAACTTCCGAACAATTCATCCTTAAAACATATGCCTAGTTAGAATCCAACAGAAATCATAAATCAACGTAAGATTAAATCATCTACGTTGCACAATGATTTTAGTCTTTTGCTTTGTATCGTAGCTACTGCTGAAACTAGGACTGGAGACTTTCTCGTGACGGCTTAGCTAACTACATAAGGTTTACATCTTTTACTTTCTTTTTCTGCCAACTTTTGCATTCTAGAATAAGGTAGACTAACTTATACTGAATAATGCCACGGTCCAAAGTATTACTCTCTCCGTCCCAATCATTTGTTTACCTTTGATTAAAATACCCTTCACAAAGCATAAAAAGGGTAAACAAATGAACGGGATGGAAGGAGTATTAATTTATTGGTTGGCCTTATATTTCCAGTTTGTTAGGTGAGACACAGACATCCGTTGACTTTCACAATAGAGAGAACATATGGCACAACAAGGACTATCTCTAACTTGGTTAGACTTGACTAAATAATAAACCCAGCAGAAGAGTTTGACCAAAATAAACACCATAAGGGCACCCCGTTTCATACCATCCTAACCAATAATTTCTAGCAATTTCCATATTTCGGCACCATGACTAATCATTATTTTTGTGGCCATTGTATTTTGAAAGGGATGAATAAAACAAACAAAATAAAAATATCAGTAATTTCATGCCATGCTCTATTGCTCGTGCAAATCCAAAATTTGAACTGGTAACTGTCTTATAGTCATAGCTCATAAACTAATTAGGACATAAGAAATGCATGTCTTGCGCATGCATAAATTAATCATTTAGGACCATTTCAACAACACGCCATCAGTAAGTGCTCACACTGAAATTGTAAGCAAAGAAATAGTTTATTAGGCGCATACATATATGTCCTTTTCGAATTAGATCAAATGATTATCTCAAAACAGATATTTTACATTCCAATAATAACGATTTTGTTGCTTTACTATTTATTCCAGCCTAATGTACTTACTTCTAGTTTAAACCAACAGCAAATATTTGGTAAGACGGCAACACCTGGAGAAGTCAACTAAAGTGAGCTTTAAATGAACATCAAGATATATACCTGCCATTCTTCAAACCCTTGTGTGCTCTCGGAATTCAATTTTTTTATGGCAACAACTACTCCACTGCTGCTACTCTTAGTAGAATTCTTGGATTCGAGAAAACCTTTGTAGACTTTGCCGAAACCTCCCTCGCCAAGCAAAGTATCGCCCTTGAAGTTCCTTGTGGCAGTTTTAAGTTCTTGAAAAGTGAATTCTTTTAGATCTGGGGTGGGCAGGATTTCTCCTTTTGGTGATACATAATCCCCGCTTGATGCTGAAAACTGACTCTTGCTTGAAGCATTGCTGCTGCTTGTGACTGATGTCGTTCGACTTGACTGAGATATACCTGTTGGCATTTCAGAATCCAAAAAGATCGCCAATTCAGACAATTTAGAATGACTGAAACCCAAAAATTAAAATCTCGGTTTCCTGTAAGACCGTCTCAAGTTAATATACAGTGAGATCAACCCATTTAATGTAAACACCTCCCATAAACCCCTATTAACTCTAAGAATAAGTACCCAATTTTGTTTTGATTCTTACACGAGTAAGTCTTACATGCGAATCTGTGGAAACTCAAAAGGGTAAAAATCAGGCAGACCAACAAAGCAAGTAATCCGTATGTGACTATGTCCAACTTCATGTTTCCATAATCAGTTGTGACGAATAAACTTCAGAATTTCCATTTTTGGGTGTCAATAAATGAACTTCATGGTTTCCTCCATAACCACTCAACGATGCGATCTGCTTGTCAAAGGAAAGGTTACATGCATTTGAACCTCCCTAGAGCCCCAACTGGGTGCGATTTTTAAAGGGTCGTTGTAGGCGTCGACAATAGCGTAGCAAAGCCAAAATCTTTGAAGGGGCTAGCCTTACAGAGTTACCGTGATATGTACTACTACTACTACTACAATACATGCATTGCAGAAGCAAAACAAAACAATCAGCACAGAATCACAGAGATTAATCCAACACACATCTCTTACTCCAACCGTGAGGGAGGTTGGGGATTCGATTCTTACCCGCGCCATAGAGCGCTCCTTTGAACCAAAAAAAAAAAAAAAATTTAACGACAGCAATTTATAAGAGGGGTGAAGACTTAAGTTAAAGGGTAGTGCAAGTCAACTCTAATGCATGCATTGAAGGAGAAAAAACAATATAATTAGCACAAAATTACACAGATTAATCCAATAATTTACATCATAACTAATCAAATTCCAATATTTTACATCATAATTAACAGAAATACTGCAAACCCATAATAAAACTTAGCAAATAAAATCAATTAAACACATAAAGATATGAACTTTGATTAATTACCTGAACTTAAAGTAGTAGTAGTTTCAGGAGTAAGCTGATTTTCAGCTGGAGAACCCCAGCAATTACCCATCTTAATTTTCTTTCACTCTATCTCTTAATTATGTCTTGCAACTTCAATTAATTTTGTGGGTAAATTTTGTCAGCCAAATAAGTATAAGTTTAGCTGACAAAATCCCAATTAATTAAGCCAAAAAAACTTTTAATCAGAAAAGGGGGGAAAAAGGGATAATCTTGGTGTGAGTTTTACTTCTAAATATGACCAAAAACAAAATAATTGCAAAGGAAGTATATGTGTTTTTTCTGAGATGTTTCTATAGTTGTTTTTCTAATTTTTCAACCTCAAAAAATTAAGGAGACTTTTGAGGATGTGGGTGTTTTTAAAATGATGATGATTGACTAGAAGACCTTAACTAACTCGATAGGTCTTGCTTAAGACGGAGAAATCGGTTTTAAGGATAAAACGGATAAATATCATATTATTTGTATAGATAAGATAAATATTTTGCTATTTTCTATACATTTTACTTTTATTTCAGGTTTACTATTTGAATGTTTTAAATTAAAAATAGATATGTCGGTCTTAAATGAGGGTTTGTGTAACTAAATTCTTCGCCTATTTGTTAGTCTACTTTCTTGGTCATACACTTGCACCTTCTCAAACGGGTCCTTTCTATATTTGTACCATCTCTATCACTATATGTACTAATGTACATCAATTTCAATTTTTAAAGTTGTCAAAGGAGTGCCAATTTCATAAATTTATAAAAAAAAAAATGCATGGTAAAAAAAAAGTAAATTTTAAATAAATAATTCCTCTGTGAAAGAATGTAGTATGTATATATAGAGGTGGCAATCGGATGGGTCGAGTTGGATTCGCTTCGAGTTGTTTCGGATTCGGATTATCAATTTTTCGAATTTATCGGCTCATACGCATTGGTGGGTCCAAACGGGTTTGGTCGAGTCATTTCGAGCCATGACTTAGTTCGGTGTATCAGGTTAGAATCGGTAACTCTTGGTCGGGTTTTGATTGTTACGGAATCGGGTTAGTTCGGCTAACATGACATGTTAACAATTCATAGTGGATTAAAATTGTTTCGGGTGAAAACAATCACGTCAACGCTCAAGCTTGGGTCAGGTCAACGTGTTCCTTGCGAAAGTTGGATGAGATGGTTCATCTGCTGCCTCAGATTGCACATTCACAAGCAACGCACAGGGCCTTAGGGGGTGTCTCGAGGGGGTCCTCTCTGATGCCCAAGTCAGTACGGTATTCTTGGATGTATAGCCGAGACCTCGCGTAAGGCCGAGTTCCCGGTTCTCTCTTAGATGGTTTAGATGGTCTTACTTCTAGAGAGAGAGTGTACGAGTTGTTTTTGTGATGTCTTTTCTTACAAGGATCTTTGTGGTCCAATGTAAGTTCTTTTTTTGAAAGGAATCCAAGGAAGATATTTATAAGAGGATAAGTGTGTAACACTCCACGTTAATTGAATAGGTCCAGTGATAAGCTTAAATGACTAGTGCTTAAAGGGATTGAATGTACTACTCATATCAACAAAGTGCACTTTCTTTTATGGTCATCCATGCGAAAGAACTCCAAAGTTAAGCGTGCTTGGCTGAGAGTAGTCTTAGGATGGGTGACCTCATGGGAAGGTTCCTGGGATGCGTATGAGTGAGGACAAAATGCGCTATAAAGGACATGTGTTGATCTGTGGGG